>JAGDQP010011284.1:7823-53384 GCA_022664845.1 Lepisma saccharinum
TCTTTCTTTCTTTCTTTCTTTCTTTCTTTCTTTCTTTCTTTCTTTATCTTTTTTAGAAACGTTCAGGCTGTAAAGTGTTGTCTATTCCACAGGGTGTATTCTCAGTTAAATCAAGTTTCAAACTCTCTATACTTTGCATATCATAACAGTTTTATGAAAAACCTGGAATCTACATCTAACTTAATTTAAAGTAATATTTGTTTGTCTTGTATTACTGTTAATAAGTCTTGGTATTATTTTTGTTATTGATTAATTCATTCATTCTTTACTTTCATATTGAGTTGTCTTTATTTAAATTTGAATTTTATTTATGTCAGAGTGTTTTTATTATTTGACTTCTAGTATAGAATGGCTATTGTTAAATGTAGCTGAGTTCATTGTAACAAATAAATTGAATGCAAATGTAAACATTTTATTGAACCTTTACCTGTCCAGACCTTTTTTGCCAGAAATTGTATAGACTTTCAAAAAATATCGGTAGCTATTATTGTAATTATCACATACTTTATTTTCTTCCTGTTTGAAAAGGTTTTCGAATGATACCACTGCCATGGGGCATAATGACATATGCGTGTGGATTACTGAGGTTTCCTTAGGGGTTTTATTCAGTCATACCAGGGAATTGTTGGGATTGTGTATACATAAACATTTATTTAGGTGTAATGAGCAGCAAAATAGCAAAACATGACTAGTCAACTGCATTTTTTTTACTGAAGTTGCTAAACATTTAGTTCCATTCGGTTAATTTGCATTTTAGCTTGAAATTCCCTGTTCCAAGTCTAGAATAATTATCTACAGAAAGAAGTTTCAAGTCAAAATATAAAATATTTAGTATCTCCTGTAAAATTTACTACACTGAACAAGACGAGGTTTGCAATATTTCTCCTCAATTACGATGGAGTTGACATAGTACACAGATTGCTCTGAGACATCATACACACCAAAGGCACAAAGAGGGAGGTCGGGATAATGATTTTTCCTAATAACGAAAATAATCAAACGACAGTAATGATGAGACGAAGCTAATACAGTTATGATGCATTTGTCCACGAAACAATATTTTCTTGGATGATTACAAAGCTTTTACCTTTAGGCGTCTACAGTTTTAACAAACACACATACATTTTTCGAAAATAGCCACACCTTTCATTGGGAGACAAACATGCACACAAAAGATATGACGGGAGAAAACTTGTATGTGTGTGTAGGCTTGTAAATATTTAACGAAAGATATATTTTAGAAATTGTGACCTGAAATTGAAAAAAAACGAAGCACACTGTTTAGTTTGAAGAGAAAAAAGCTGATGGTAGTTAATTCCTCGGCTAAATTCCTTTTTTGCTAACAATGCTAACAAAACATCTGGCAAACAACTTGAAACAGGTATTTTTTATCATAAAATATTGTTCACAGTATTGTAATTATGAAAATACACTATTAGCGAGACTTGTATTGTATTTGCAACTCATCGTATTACTGTCCCATTTTAAACTAAGACAAATAAAATTTTATGATTACTCTAAGCATATTATTATTTTTTGAGTAGTTATATGAGCAATATCGTATTGTAGAAGGTATGTTATTTTATGCAAGTGGTCGGCCATTCATAAACAATAGCATGCTATATTTTATATCAACTTTCAATTTGTTAAGGAAATCCCAAAATATTAACGTTTCTTCGACATCCTTAGTTACTTCTCACACATTCTTCTAATTTCTTTAGATTCGAACACAGAGCATGGGTTCCAACTACATAGTGCTCCACGTAACTGTATTGTTCTACTGACTATACTTCTATTTTCCGCACATGCGCATCCAACAATCATACTGTATTATTACAAGAACAATACATATATTGTCAAACTTGTAGGTCATGAAGGAATATTATTTTAGCAGCTATACATATGATTGATTCTCCCAGCAATGTAAAATTTAAATTTAACTATAATTGTTTAGGAATCACAACTATACAAAAATACCAGATAAAGAGAACTTGCACAAGAGTATCTTACCGTAGCACAATTATAGTTACTATTACTCTACATTTTAACAATACAGTTTAGTAATGCAAATATAGCTGGATTTACTTGGGCTATTTTTCTGTGTGATAATTTAAATATGCATTATGTTGTAATAATTTATTTTTTACAGATTATTCTAACATACATTCAGTTTAATTGAAAAACGACCTATCAACATGGGCGTAAAAACACCATCGCAACCCCCGCGGTGGGGGAGGTGACTCACGAGCTTAGGAGCGCGGATATCTTGATTCAGGGGCGTACCAACTAAAAGTTGCAGGGTTGCGCTGCCTATCAGAATATCATTATCAATTTACAAGTACTTAAAGTACCTATTATTCTCCAAATTATACTTTAACTGAAATTGAATAATTGAAACAGTTCAAACAAGGGGTTGACGCCTTCAATCGGACTAGTTGAGTAAACGTCTTTTGCGGTTACTAATGGACTTTTTTTTGTAATGATTTATCTCTTCAGAAGTTTCTGTATCGATGACCACCTATTTTCGTAGTTTCATGGTGGTGGTACTAGAGAAAGTTTAAAAGGTTTGTGATTGGAAATTGCTTGTCTGTTTTCCATGGTAACAACACTGTAACAAAAACATATTTTCACGTATGTCGTAAAAACGCCTCCACTGATTACAACCAAAATTGGTATAATGAGACTGTAGATAACCCTCCATGGTTTAGTCGTACTGCCACTTTCAGCTTGTTGTTTCTATGGTGACATGGCTAATTTTTTAAACGTTATATGAGCGCATTATGAGGGAACGGTTAAATTAATTTGCTACAAACTTGCTGTGATTATGTCGAGTCTTACACTTAAGATTTAAACTACAATGTTAGAATGTGACTTTACTGTTTCCATGGCAACAGGATTTAGTAATGGAACATATATTTCAATATATTACAAGCCAACGAGAATCAAGAGTTCATGTAACGTGAGCCTAGTTCCAGTTCAGGAAACAGTTCCAGAGAATATTCCGGTTCTTTCTCCGGTGACGGCTACACTAATACTTTCGATCCAATGGTAGTTTCAATTCATATAATAGACTCACTCAGTTTAGTTCTGTAGACATAAAAAATGCGGCATAGTATATAATTTCTTCTAGTGTTCTTTCTTTGCCTTGGTTGTGTGGCCAATTACAATTAGTAATTCACTTACCATCATTATCCTAAGTGTTTCTAACTATAGGTTGGGTCCACTGTTTCGTGAAGCATCTACGTTTACTCATTTCTTTACAGAGCTCGAACTATTCTACTGCCTTCAATGCTTGAATGTTCTATTACCCTGTTTCCTTTCAGTGCATTGTCAAAGTAATGCTTTAAATGTTTGTTTTTTAAGTAAAGTAAGAAGGAGATTAAATTCTAAGGTGGGCTTGCTTCTTAATCAGGATGTTCTATTGCTACGGTCTTATTCCAGGACTACAAGTCATTTGTTCTAGAAAGAATGTGGTTGCTCAATTGAAAATGTCATAGCCCGCAAGACCTCCTCATCCACAGTTATTGCTCTCTTCTTTCTTCTTTCTGTTAACAGTAACAATACATAATCTTCAAAACTTATTTGCTGTGAATGCAGTTAAACATATGCTAGACTAACTACGGTGCAAGATTTAGACTACTTGACGTAGTCGAAGGTCTCTGAAAGAAGAAACAACATTTACATTTATATTTTTAATGGTGCATGAGTAATGGATTGTGCCTCTTTTCAGAGAACTAGAAAGAGCTGCACATTTCTGAGGATTTAACTTTAAATTCCAGGTATCGAACCATGTAACAAATTGAGATATGTCATCTTTAAGGCTTAAGGCATCGTGGAGAGTAGAGATTTGTCTGTAAAGTTTACAATCGTCGGCGAATAGGAAAAATCTTACTTGAGGAGTCCGAAAAAAGCGTAGGTAGGCCATCAACATTTAATAAAAACAATAGAGGTCCTCCCTTGAAGAACTTCAGAGTGAACGGGAATGAAGCTCGAAGAAGATCCAGAGATAAACTTTGGTAAACTTTATTTTTATATGAGCCAGTCTAGTAACTTTGGATTTCGGCCCGTCACGATTCGCTCCTTAGCTATTAAAATCCACACCCATGCCCCTGCCAGGACTCGAACCGGGACCTTTGAGCCGTTGGCCTACCGCCGCAGACCGCATGGCCACCAGGCCGGCGAGGTCCAGAGACTATTACACGTTGTTGCCTACTATGAAGGTAGTTCTCTAATAGTTGAAGTATTTTGCCATGAATGTTAAACCTAGTAGATAATATTTATAGATGATATAAGGATGGCTGATGGAATCAAAGGCCTTAGATAGGTAGAGATATAAGACATCTAATTGTGAATTACTGGAGATGCATTGAATAGCGTCAGTGAGTAGAACAGACAGATTGATCAAGCAAGGTCTTACCACGTAAGAAACCGTGCTGTGAAGGATTTATGTGCGGGGCAGTAAATTTATAGATACAATTTTTCATTATTTTCTCACATATTATAGACAGAGGTGATAGTAAAGAAATTGGCCTACAAGAAGACATTGACGTTTTTTATCTCCTGATTTATGTATAGGAGTAATGTTAGCTTTTTCCCAGTGTGTTGGGAAAATTCTTTTTCTGAAACAACGGTTGAGCAGACATGTAAGTGGTTGGGAGAGAGAGCTAGCTGCATTACCAAAAAATACTGTGGGTAAGTTATCAGAGCTAAAGATCTGCGTTCTGGTAAAGATAAAAGAAGGGACAGAATTTCATCAGAAGTCGTTTTGATTGAAGACAAACAAAGTGCCTGAGCAGACAGAATGCAAATAAGGAGGTAAATGGATAGGAACGAAGTGAGAAGTGAAGCTGTTTGGGAAGTACTTGTTGGAAAGATTATCCCTATCATCACCAGATGCACTTACAGTATCCTGCCACATTTCAATTGGAATGCAAGAGCTTTTTGTTCTTCTATTAATCAGTGCCCAGAAGAGTTTAGGGTTTCTTGTAGTCTCTGTTGTGAGACTTTCTACATATTCACAGTACATTTTTCTTAGAATAAATTTACAGTCTTCTAATATTAGCGAACTGTGTGCAAGTCTTTCCACAATTTCCATGAGCGCTTCTTGTTCCTTAGCAAATATTTAGTTTTACTGTCGAACCAAGAAGGGTATTTTGAAGATCTGTGTTGCTTTGGAATGAAGTCTTTAATCGTGGCTTGCATAGCATTAGAAAAATAGATCCGCTACGTCGCAAGGACGTCGGCAGCGGGTAAGAGGGGCACTTGCCTCCCCTGGACTTTGGTCTTTACTGTTATATTTTCATATAGCTGGAGTACGTTTTCATGTTTTTCACTGTATACATTTGATAAGGGATACTCCCATTAAATTTCCTGATTTGTTACCATATTCATTTTAATCTGTCTATATAATCAAAAACACTTTGTAAAACCATCGAAAGTAATAACACAAATGGTGTTATTGTATCATCAAATAACTTTTATTTCTTTCAACGTACTCTTTTCTTTTCTTTCTTTAATGAAGTTCACTGCAGTTCTTCTAGAAAGCATATAAGAAAACAAAAGAAGCCTCTCTCTCTCTCTCTCTCTCTCTCTCTCTCTCTCTCTCTATTTCACACACACACAAACTTACATAAAAAATTTAAAACGCGAACCAGATATTCATAGTATAATCATTCTCTTAAAGTAATAATTTAGGACTCTTAACTTAAGATACATTGGTACTCACACCTCCTACTATTTTTTTTTAAAGTACAGAACAAATGAAGAGCAATACTGATATTTTGAAATACCACATATCCAATACATCTTGGCATTTATGAAATGAACTGTTTCAGATTTTGAAACAAATTATTTTAGCCGAGATATTTGAAGACCTTAACTTAGGACGGCATAGTCCAGGATTTCAAATTTCCCACAAATAATAAGTATTTTTCAAATTTTGGATTAGTTCATTTGGTAAATATTCTAAAGAATAATTTATCCCACTTTCTAACATACAATTTTGAATGACATTTGTTCATTATAAAAATAATGAAATATATATAAATATATATATATTAAAAATTGACTTTTATAACGAGTCTGAATTTCAATTTCTATTTAGGCAACAAGTCGAATGATTAATGATGGGAGAATTGGTGGGTAAAGAAAGTGAGAGAAAACTCGAAGATCTTCAGAATACATACGCATACGATGTTTGTCCACCACAAAACCACTAGGCATGAACTGGGATCGAACCGGTGACCCCACGCACCAGAGGTGAGCGGTCTTCCACTGAGTAACCGAGGTAAAAAATAATCTGTAACTGTCTCTTTTCTTCTTGGCTTGTTGCATTTTTGGTGTTACTTCATCTGTAGCTAAACGATGGCCAGGAAATAGCGAGTCTCTCTGGTTTAAAGTTACGTAACGGTAGACCACCGTCGTTAATGAAAAATACATTAAACAATGTTTTAAGGCTGAATCCAAGTGGGTTTTCCCGCCTTTTTCTTTTACTTCATTTATTCAGAATTTCGTGCAGGTAAACAAAATGTAACTTTCACAAACCAAAGTTCGAGTCATGCTTCAATAACGAGTTCAATTAGCTTTAAAGAAATGCTAGGAGTAATTTCAGGATTGTGTGCAGACACTTTTGGGATATTATTCTGTCCCAAAAGTGTCTGCACCCAATCCTGAGATTATTACTAGCATTTCTTTCAAACTAATTGTACCCATTCTTGAAGTACGAAACGAACTTTGGTTCGTGAAAGTTAAATTTTGTTTATCTGCACTGAATTTTGAATAATTGTCGTATAACGAAAAAGGCGGGAAAGCCCACTTGAATTCAGTCTTAAGACTCTGTACATTTCTAACACTAGCCATCTGCAAAATCATGTGCAAATCTCCTATTCGTTTTGTGCCATGAAAATTCACAATACTTGTAAACGATGCGATTTCTGCAGTTCCTCAGAAACAATATGATTCTTACTCTTAGGGTAGGAGAGAAAGAAGGTTTCGGGGATATATTTATAGGTATCTGGGGATTTGACTCTTTAATTTCAACTCTGCCATAAATTTCGAAATTGGTATTTTCTTACTTTGCCAATATAAACGATAGTGCTATCAGAAGGAGAATAGCCTCCTTACCTTTTAGAAGGCAACATTAAAAAAAATGCAACATTTTAGACAATATTATACTGTAGTCTAATAAACAACGTATTAAATAATTAAATATAATATGCTCCTCTTCATGGCTCATCTGCCAATTTCTCCCATATCTGTGACAGACACTCTCTCTCTCTCTCTCTCACACACACACACACATATATATATATATATGCCGGCCGAGTGGCAGAGCGGTCTCCGGCGGTAGGCCATCAGCTCGAAGGTCCCAGGTTCGAGTCCCGACAGGGGTAATGGGTGTGGATTTTAACATCTAAAGGCGAATCGTGACGAGCCGAAGTCCAAAGTTACTAGACTGGCCCATATAAAAATAAAGTTTACCAAAGTTTATATATAAATGTATACGTATATAAAGTTTGCGGACGCTTGGTATTGCCCCCCCTTGGGAAAATTCCTGGCGACGCCCTTACGTCTACAGTTCCTGACTCGAGCAGACACCATGGAAAAAGATCAAGAGCTTGACGTATTTCATTCCATGGTGCCTTCTTCCACTGTAAGAGTGTATCTTGAGGAAGTCGTTGATCTTGCTTTGTATGAGATCTGTCAGGGAAGGACACGCTTAGCGAATGATGATCGGAGGGGAACAAGTTCAATTTTGGAACGATATTAGGTTCTGTATAGGTGGAGACAACATAGTCTAAATTACTTTCCAGTCGCGTATTATGCATATTATGTTGTTTCAATCCCATTCTATGTATAAAATTGTCAAGGAATCATGAATCATAAAAGCATTTTCCGGTACTTATTGAGGGAGTTTGCCAGTCTATGGAGAGATTTTGAATAACCAAAAAGTTAAGATTACATTCTACGACCCAAAATTGTTGTTTACATTTAGTTTCTAAACAGGATGAGATATGAAATAAAAATAAATAAATAAATAAAATAAAATTAGTCTTAAGTAAGATTTGCACACACAATTTTCCTACGAAATGCAAAGACACGCCATCAACTTTAAAGAGACCTATAAGAAATATCGTCGTTACTAATTACAGAAACTGAATACAATACTAAACATATAAAAATTATTTTTCTTGTACAGTAAAAACAACATGATACTCCAGTAGAAACAACATAGAAAATCTTAGATGCACTTCGGACAAACAAATACAGCGTTCTCAGATTAACACAAATTTCATGATAACAGCTTAAGCATAGCATACATCGCACCCAATCACTAAGAGCAATCAATTTGAACAAACGTTTGCCTTTCCTGGTACTGCATTACGTTTTATTTCGTTTTTTGTTTTCATCAGCATGTTAACATGGTCAACAGAGTCAATACCAGTGCCTTTCTTGGAGATGTCTTTATGTTTATCCTCTCGTGATGGAACACATTGATGTATCATTTTTATTAAATGATGTTGAAACTTTTTGGCTTGTGGTATTATCACTAGACGAACCGAACAAGCTATTTTCAACAAATGTATCTTCACTTACACAAGATGCCTCATTTAACACATCTATAATTGTTAAGCCTGATGAAAATAATTCACAACGATCATCAGCATTGAGTTGAAAGAATAACGTTCTTTATTGTGTATTCCATTCATTTCGTTACCATTATCTATTTTGTTAAAAAATATCATATTCTCTGGATTTCAGTCTGAGTTAAGTTTAACTATTTTATTTTATACAACACAAGGTATGATTCAAGTGTAACAGTGTAAGTAAACTAACATTTGTAAGTAATGTGTTAGGATAATTTGCACATGCGCATATACCCCGTACATGATTGTGTGGATTTTACCACAAACCCAAAATGTTTCATATTTTTGGTAACTCTACACTGTTTCCGTTGCTTACAACCCTGTATAAAACTTCAAGGTATACACTTTGTCTATGGTTACTGGCTTTCAGAAGCCACGCGACGTTTTGCTCAAGAATCAGTTCCTGTAATGTCTTAATATTACATCAAGGTATATATAAATATTCTTTTCGTATTTACCTTAGCAATTTCATCCGCATTTTGCAGAACGTTTGTACATGCGTGCTCTCTCACTTTTCATCACCCAATTACATCAACGTTGCAAGTTACTTTTGAAACACGATACTGCGTGTTTATGTGTGCATTTGCATTTTCTCCTTAAGCATTCTAATTGTTTCGTTGACTTTCTGCTAGATAGAATCATGTACTGTGTCTAAGAGTTTGGTACATTCATCCATAAAATTTTATTCATTAATATTTTGTTTTATCTTTTTCAGATTTGTCTCTTGGCTCTCGGCCTCTTTGTAACCAAAGTAGATGCCATTTTAGGTGGTAATGAAGCAGGATTCATTGTATCTAATAGCCCAAGAAATGGAGCTGGTGTAAGATTTATACCATTTACTGGTGGTACCAGTTCAGGATTCGACGGAGGTCTACAATTCCAAGTTGCACCCCAACTTCCCTTTGCATCCTTATTTCGTAGATTTGGAACTGCTTCACCCAACAGAGAAAGCATTAACATTCAAGAACTACGTCAAGCAGGGTTAAATAACACAAGACTGCCGTTTGGTGGTACAGTATTAAGTCGTGACGCGCTTCCTAGTGCTCAAAATAGTGAAACTGGCGAAAATACTCAAAGTGGTCAAAGTGGACAGAATGAACAAAATAGTCAAAATGGACAAAGGAATCAAAATAGTCAAAGTGGAGACAATATTAGAAATTCTGATCGTGTAGGAGTACCTATTCATGGTGCTTCTGTTGCACGTACTCCAACCACTCCTCAGACTGGACCCCCTTTTAGAGGTAACGTTGGAGGTATAGCACGTGTTATTAACATTCCTGGGTTATTTCCTTTATTAGAAGAAGGGATTTCAGGTTTACCTCTTGGTCCAGGTAGTTCCGGTGCTTTCGGTACGACTGGAATTGGTACCGCTGGTATAACCAGTGGCCTTGGACTTACGAACTCCAATAGTCCTTCAATAGATCGTTTGGGCATACTGACCAGTCCTGGTCTCGGTTTAGGTGTAGGTGGAAACGGTAGATTGGGTACCGGAAGTTTCTATGCTCCTAGTTTTGGTGCCAGAGTTTTCCCCGGTTCTTTAAATGGTAATAATGCAGCTCCAGTAATAGGTAATTCTGGCAGTGGTGCACAACGTTTTACAATCCCCGTAGTAGAAACACTCCAAACAACTACCCCAGCCAGCAATATTCCAGCAACTACTGCTAGAAGAGGTGGTACACCTATAAGCGGACCCTTTGTAGTTGCCACAGCCGTTCCCATTGACCATATACTTCCAGGACATACGATTAATATGTGTTTTACTTGTGCTGCAACAGCTCAGTTATCTGGACCTTCTACTGGACTAGCAACATCTACACCAACCAGTACAATTCAAAGCCCAACACCACCAGGTGGAAATGCAGGGGTTAGTCTTGTACACAACTCTGGAGTAACCACTGCTGGTGTAAGCGAAGAAAGTGGAGTGAATGCGCAGAGGCCTCATATCGAAAGGATTGAAAGAATAGAAAGAATCGGTCTTACATCAGGTCGATAAATGTAATATTTATTTTGGTTTATAATTAAATACATTTGTATACCTTCATCATGTTCTCCGTTATCATTACTAAAAAACAGTAATTAAATAAATATAAAAATGAAAAGTTTTATTTAATTAATTTATTTAAGAATTAGTTTCAAATACTACAATACGTGGCGACCATTTTACATTGACACATTAACAAAATATACAATAAAGTTATAAATAACAAAATGCATAAATATGCCACGATGGCAAATATTTACAAATTCAGTTCGTTTATCTGAATCTTCAAGGTCATGTGAGAGACAAAAATATCAAATACTTGTTGAAGGAATATTTTGTAGTCACCTACTTTATAAGTGAACTTTAATTTGATTGACTGTAGTTCAGTTTGCATAGACGAGGACTACATTTCTAGGATTGGTACATGGAAGTCCATGTGTGACAATACTCGTAAGATGTGTCACTAAATATGCCGATTATCTAATTCGTGTGGAGTTATCACCAACGAAGCAAGGAGTACACGATGACTTTATGTTCAATATTTTCATTATATCTTCGTTGGACAATACACGTTATTCAAGTTTTCTGAATCGAACAATAGCAATAAAGGAATTGGTATAACTGAATCTAACTTAGAGAGATAACGTGGGACATAATATAGGTGAGCAGTTTTCAATACTAACGGAAACATATTAAGACATATAGAAAAGCTAAGTGTTATCAAATTTTCGAATCTTTGTGAATTAAGAGAGCAAATCTAGTTTCCTCAAAACATTCCGGAGTGATTTCAGAAAAAGGAAGCATGCTCTCAATACCACCACCGAGATCTTTGAAACAAGATACATGTTTTCAGTTCTATCTTTACTTAAAATAGACTGATGAATTGTCTATATTTTTAGTGAAAATGTAAGAATTGTGCATTTCTGAGGATTTAGTATTTAATTCCAGCAATTGCGCCAGGGAAGGAATTTACAAATATAATCTTGAAGACTAAAGCTATTATGTGGACTGGAGATTTACGTGCAAAGTTTACAATCGTCCGTTCATAACAGTATATTACTTGAGAAGTCTGTGAAAAGACTAGGTAAGTCATCGATATCTGGTAAATAAAATAGTGGCCCTAGAATGCTTCCCTGGGGAAATCCAGAGAGAACAGATATGAAGTTTGAAGAACATCCAGAGCCTTTAACACGCTGTTGTCTAGCTTTGAATTGCGTAGCCTTGGCCACACGCTGTTGCTAGGTTGTTCTCTAAAATTGAAGTAATTTGCCATGTACATTAAACCCAGCTGATAATTGATAGTTAATGGAACCAACGTTCATTAAACGTTCTTTTATTAGAGCCAGTACCGGAAATCTGTAACCCGTTTAGGTTTTTGTGCGACCCGCGGAATGTTTTGGAGAAATTACTATATGAAGCCCTCGTAAAATAATCATGCTACAGTAATATTTTCCTTGTAATAATAGAACTTGTATAGCTAATATTTTCCCAAATCTTAATTATTCCCTTTTTACTTATGTTTAAGTATTAATTAATCAAACGCCGAATGACACTTTTAACAGTTGTAAAGCTGAAAATTTATTGCAGTAAGAAGCGTATAATAGGGCGATTCGAAAAAGACGGAGCTTCGAGTTCCATAACTCCTTAGTGCTTACACCGACCACAAGTCTAAAAACGGCTAAATGCTTGGATCCTGTGAGTTACTATCTTCTGCCTCGCCAAGGAGCTCAAAAGTTATTTTTTTTAGCAAAATTAGCAAAAAGTGAAAAAAATAGATAAATAGAAGAACGTAGGTTTATGGAATATTTTAACATTGTTATTATTTGACCACTATAAAAAAGATAAAAATATGCTACGTTACGTAAATGTGCCTTTAAAAATCGGCTACAAGAGTCTCACAAATGATCGAAAAATGCCAATTGTGAAGAAAAATCTGACCAAATCGGCGATTCATGATTCTGTCTATACAAAAATTGGAAACTGATTTAGTTTTCTCTCTTTTGTCATCAGAGTGGCCTAATTCTATATTTTACGTGCTTCCCAACCTCCTTCAAGTTTGTTGTTTTTCCTGATTCTTCTTTATACACTGATGTGTCCAAGTTGTGCTGCGCTTTGCGCGTTTTCCCAATGCAAAACTACCCAGAACTCGCCACGTGAAAGTAGCCGCACGTCGAGTTCCTCACACAACCAACTCAACCAACCATCCAATTTGTGCATGCGACTTATGTTATCATTGGATATTTTAAATAATAATATAATTACTATATTGGTTTCGTTTCTCAATACTTAATATATGCCAACTTTCAGTTGTCATCAATGATAACATAACTACTAGCTTATACAAATATCGATATATTTACTGCTGTTAACTAATGACAAGGTATAATGCCGGGACCAAGTTTGAGATACACATTTTTCCATTTATTGCCAAAGGATTACGCAAAAACATCTATTAGCACTCATTCTTATATGAACTTTTACCGAGAACATAAAACACATTTCTTAATGATTATACTTCATGAAAATAACCATAATATCTGCAATATTGAAATTATAACATTTTAAAAATCAATCACAACATAAAAAGCAATAAAACTTTAAGTCTGACGCAAAATACAATAAACCAAACAAGGCTTATAACAACTTCTTGTTTGAAATGGAGCGCGTTAAGTGTGCTATAAAAATATAACGTTTTATAATCTGCTAAGCCATTTCACAACTTACTTGTTAAATTTGTCATTGGCATGGGCATTATTTGCCAAGATGCAAGTGTACTAGCGATAAAACCCTAGCGCCTATGCGACAGCTTGAGTGTGTGCTAGAAGGTGTTGAAACAGGTATTGCTCCGTCAGTTCGCCATTTACAATAGCATCAAACTTCTCCACTAGCAAGTTAGCGACGAGTGGAGGTTCCGTGATCTCCTTTGATGATATCCCCGTCCAGTCAATCAGATAAATGTAATCGGTAGCCTCAAAATTGATCTTTACAACAGCAAATGTCCGCCTATGTCCATCCAAAATTTTCGGGCAGCCAGTTCTCGCACTTGTCGACGTTCATCATCAAGCATGGTAAGGAGTAAATTGTCAGCGTGATAGAAGAATGCATTTCGTGCAATGAGTGACTGACTACATACGCAACTTTCTTCAAATTTTCAGGTAATTATCTGGAGTGATTCACGGGTGTTCTAAGCCGTGCAGACAGCTGGGCTGCATTTTATCTTGAACCAATTCAGCGCATAAACTCTCATTATGAGTGTTTCTAAATCGATCATCCCAGGAAAAGTATTCTCGGTCGACACGAAAGCCCTTCGCACACGGTTAGTATTGTCAGCCATCTGGCTGTGTCAAACACCCGGGTTTTCTACCTGCTAGTTGCGACCAACATTCACCTGCATAAAAGATATCCCGTAAATACTATATTGATATAGTTGGCCACTAATGTCGTGGAAGACCTGGCATACTTATAACGAGCTTGATATGTAAGCTTGTAAGCTTGTCAGGTAGCAGGCAGTAAGTTTGATTCAAGGTTTAGGTTATCAAGATTTTATACTTGACATGCTAAGCTTGTGAAAAGTTTCATTCAAGCTTACTCTGCTCAAACTCTGGGATTAAAACGATGCCTCGTGCCGGCAATTTAGAGTTAAAAACGGCAAAGTTAGTAAACAAATGTTATTGATTTTACTATCCGTTTCTGAGCGGTCTTAATCTGTTAATTACTGTAGTTTGGTTAAATATAAAACGAAGAGAGTGTGGTAAAACTCCATAGATATAAGAAATGGGTGGGATTAAAATCTTTTAAGATTCAGAATTTAATTGCATAATTGGTCGCATACTAAGTGGTCGGGGTGACTGTGCACATGTGCTACCACCAAGCTTTAGCAGCGAGCGTTTAATTTGGATAACTTATGGCCTTGGAATAATTTGGAAGGTATGTCAACTGTTTTCGTAGCCCTAATAGTTCAAGAGTTGAAAGTTGTCTACGAACGGACAGATATGGTCAGAGAATGCTTTGACCTCATCTTGCCTAGACCTTCAAACGACACCTCAACCAACTTATTAGCCCTAGTGTTTCCTCAGATGAAATTTGTCAATGGATGGACGAACAGACAGAGCGAGCGAGAATATAACGCTTGCCAGTGTTGGAGCTATGGTCAGTGTTGCAACGTAATAAAAATATTTGCAAGCATGGGAAAGAAAAACTTGTGTTGGTACTATAATGGAGAACGTAGAAATCCATTTTATTTTCTAGTAGAACCCTTCATAGTTTATTATATTTTGGATTTATGTGTCTTCCTACCGGTGCTGAACCTCAGAGGAAGTAATAGACAAATAGTACCTCTTTTATATATTTGTTAAATTAAAAAAAAAAAAACAACAACAACAACATACAAGTCATATGAACCTTCAATGAATACCAAGCGTTACGTCACAACTCATACAGCAAATGAGAATTAAAGTATAAAATGGATTACCTGTTACTTATATATCTTGTATATCGATGAGGTGGGCATAGATTCATATAAAATGGCGATGAGATTTTTTGTAGCTCATATATTTGGAAAGATTATCGAGCTCTACATAACTATACTGGAGTGATCGAGTATTATCGAAAGATAGACGCCAAAGCAAATATTGAACTTCGATCGTCCATTTCCAGTCTAGCGCAATTTGAATTTTGAGTTCTAACAGCTTTTTATGCTTCTTAACGCTGTGTGGTCAATTTTTTTTTATTTATGTCTTAATTCTTGAGTTATCCATTACCAGACTGCGCATATAATATTGTAAATAATATTTACGTTCCTTGTAAGAATAAACGCATAAATAAATAAAAAAGGGACACAGCGATAAGAAGCGTAAAAAACTGGGTAAGAACTGAATAATTAGTTGAAATTAGTTTACATTCCAAGTGGATGATCGAGAATAACTGGCGCCTACGCTTCCTGACTTCATTTATTCATGAAATCATTAATGACACCGATCAGTCCAGTATCGCTTTAAGATAGAGGTCAATGGGGAAGACCAGGTATCATTTTAAATATGTATCTAATATTGGAACAGTACTGCCATCAAGCGGAATATATCGAACTTATATCGGTGATTTTCTATGACTGAGTGTACGTATACGACTTTGCTAAACTTTTATGGATATTGTGTGCTATTTTGGATTTGGTTCAAAAATAATTTTGTTGTAAAAAGAGGTTAAAAGAGAGAATATATTAAAAACGAATTATCTTCTTAACAATGAAGTTTCAGTTACTGTCCTGGGGGCAAGCTCTGACTCTTCTTCTTTACGTAGGGGGTCCTCTTTTAGTCTCCTTGTTTGGGCATTAAAACAGTTTAACTGCATTGTCACGCAACGCACGCGAATCATATACTCTACATGAAACTACCCTGAATTTCCATACTGACACACTTCACACGGTGACCGATTTACTGAAAAAATAACGAAAAAAGAAATCTTTGTCATGTGTAGACTATACGAAAAATTTCTGTAACATGAGCTCAAGTTTCACCAAAAAATTATGCATGTTTTCAGTTTTTCTTGATGACCAGACTCTTCATTCAATTAGAAAGCAATGCATAAGTAGCCCAGGAAAGTAGCAATGCATAAGTAGTATTTTTTTTTTAAAAAAAGGTAACTTCCTGCGGAAAGATTTTTTCTTTACTTTTAAGGTGAAATAAAAATATACCATTTTTTTGCATTGGAGAGTTACTAATAAGCTTACGAACGTAATTTCTTGCTGAATTCAGTTGGTAGATCATGATTTCAAACGTCTCAAGCGATGTCACTCTATAGCAGTCAACGACATGTGATTTTAAACTTTTTTTACAATTTTTCAGTGGCGGACTGGCCTGGGTGGGAAGGTGGCGATTACAAAATAAAATTACAAAAGTTTAACCAACGAAAATATAATTTAACCAGGGGTAAAGCTTAAGGGTAGAAAACAGGTAAGATATTGTTTAGAGACTGAAATGGTCACGTACTGTACCAATGGCGAAAATAACACTTGAAACTGGCAGGGTATTTTGATGTTTCGCGACTATATGTCTAATCAATTTAAGGGAAGTAGCATTAAAGATATTTTGAAATTGAATTTATTTTTATGGTCTTTAAGTATCTAAGGTTCAGGTCGGGATAGGGTAGGGGAAAGGATACTAGAAGGAGTCGACCACGGCCTAATTTGAAGGTACCATTCCGGGTGGTGTGACTGAGGAAATACCTTAGGAAACTATCAGTCAGGATGGTCAGCTTCTGGGATTGAAGCCAGGACTCCCGACTGAAGCCTACGCTCTACTACTAAGCTAAGACTGCTCTGTCCTTTATATACTGTAAATGTAGTGCAATTTCAAATTTTTGCAGAAAGTGGAAGGTTTACTTTTAAAGTACTTTTCCCTCTCAGAAGAGAAATGAATTACAAGGGTCTGAAACGATATAACGGTGTATCTTTGATTAGTGTGAACAGACTGAGTAACGGGTCCCTCATTGTAGCACTGGTTCTGAACCTGCAAAATAGGGTCCCCAATCTTCAGGTATCAAGGAATGAAAGTACTTTGCCGGCGGCGATGATTTTTTAAAATCAGAATGTTTGATGTCGATAGTTTTTTTTTAATGACTATTTTGTGTCACGTTTATTTGGTTATATTACATAAAAAATGAACTGAAAATATTTATTTTAATTTTTCAAATATCATTTACAACCTATCATTTAATTATAACCCTTTATTACGTTCACTGTACTTATTTGTTTATTATATATATTCGTCGTGGAAGTCTGTTATCGGTATTGCATGATAAGTGTCTTGAACCGATTGATTTTCCACTTTTACCACCGATGGTTGATAGTGACGCCTTTCCTAATTATTTATTTATATAATATTGATACTGCTACTGAATCTGCTATGGACTCTACGGAACGTATTTACATAATAATGTTTTGCGTGCTGTTAATTGACATAGAGTTCTCTTGGAAGAATGTGTCTGTTCCCCTTTAGTAAGAAAGTATGTGAAATAGATATTAATGAATTTTTAAACATACAGTTTTTCCGTAACTGAAGTCTATAGCTCATTAAACGCTATTCATGTACTGAATTGTAAGTTTCTATTGTTAAAAGTTCAAAGGCTCATTAAAAGGCTCAAGATGGACACTTTAATGTTAAATTTTAAGGTTCAAACAGCTCACAGAGTGTTCAGTAATATTGTATCGAATTTCAACGTTCTAGCTTACGAAAAAATGCCCTGTTTCCCTGTAAAGGAGACAGCAATGGTGAAGAACAAGAGCCCGCTCATACATGATTTCTCTTGTGTCCTGTTCACCCCATAAACAGGGGAATTACCATTAAGCTAGGAGTTGAGTTGACACTCAAGGGCCCTTCTACACAAGCGGGAAAAACGCGGCGGTTTTACAGCGACGACCCAGAAGCAATCGCCTCCATTTCTCTGTGTCTACTACATGTAGCGGCCGAAGAGAAAACATGAGTGGTACTGCCTTGTGTCACGTTTCTCCCGCTCACGGTTTTAATGTCTGTTGCGGTTTCATCGCTTCCAAACCTTGCGGTAAAAATGCCCGTGTAGAAACGTACATTTAAAAGCATGGGTTTTGTTAGAAGGCTCGGTTGCTCGCAGAACCCTAAACGTGCTGCAAGCGCTAGTAACGGATGCCAGTGGCGCTGCTAAGGCTCCCCTTAGAGAAAACCAATAACAACGCTGCTTAATGGTTTGTCGGTAGATATTCTGCAGTGCCATAGACGTCCGTTCCTAGCACTGCTAATTGATTAACAGTGCTGCTAGTCGTCTGAAGTCAGCCTAAAATACGAGCGATTGGAGATAGTATTTGATGCTACCGTCCGAAAGAGTTTGAAACTCTCACTCGGATTTCATGGTTAGCTCAAAGAGTTCAAACTACATATATTTTGAAAGTAGCTTCTATGTTCCTGTCCATATTTTAATTCTTTTTAAGCCTCCGATGCCAGATTTAGTGGGAATGGTTGCGCATTTAAGTCCCATTGAGATTCATTGAACGGAGTTTGAAATATCCTTTTAAATACTTTAGGTCAAGTACTTAGGAGCTCAGCACCTCGTCCAGAACAATCAACATTGATACCAGAGAGAAAGAAAGTATTTCAACTTCAGAAGAGATATGAGCAGAGATTCTGCTAGATTCGACCCCAGTGGGAGGTGTTAGTCCCCAAACTTCTCTAGCATACGCCCCCAACTTAAAATGTTTACGGTGAAAATAGATAAGAACCCTACAAAACACTACTTACACTCCCAAATTTTGGATTTACAGTCCCCAAAATGAAACTTCTGGCAAAATCTCTGGACTGTTCACATACTTATCGTCGGAGGAGTGATCAGCGTAGCGGCGGAGGCTTCTATGGTTGACTCTAACCTATGAATCCCAGGAGTCCTTCCAGCAGCTGTATCAGCGTCGGTAGCACTGCATTGTGGTTCAAGTACATTGCTTTTAAAATGGATGTGCATAACGGAAACGTACCAGGTAAGTGCTTAAAAGCACCCACTCCTATAACTTATCGACTCTAGCGCTATAATACAATTAAAAGAAGTCAATCTAGGGATTCGCTCTTCATGGTTTTGTGGAACAAGAACAGAGCTCAGTTAAACACTTTACCAAATACGGAGTGCTGGTTAGTATTCTTGTTTGTTCATATGAAAAGTATTTCTTTGTCTCGAAAACATCGATGGAACAGTAATCTTGCCTTTCTCATTTCCGGCCGCATTAGCCTTAACATAAAAAATAATCAAATTAATGATTAGTGACATATAATGTACAAATTGATGTTTACTGGTTATTACTTTATATGGTTTACTGGCACTAATGCAATATACTGGTTATTATTTTAGTAAAGGGAACACCATATTAGAAGAACATGTACTTAATTTCGTTCCTTTCCTAACAACAACCGTCATTTTCGTTAACCGTATATTACAACAATGTGCATTCGTTAACAAGAACGTACGCCGTGTTTCCAGAAGTTGTAAAAGTTGCCTTAAGCATACGTTTAAACTTGACGGTTATGTTTCAATAATACATATTAAATTTGGTAAACAAAGAAACATGGCGTGCACTGGCATTTCTACATCCCTGCAGAAAGGTGCAGGGATTCTATAAAATATCTTCTCCGGCTTTCAACACATCTAACTTATATTGAAGTTACCACTAAGTGCAATAATTTGAATTTAATTCAAGACCTTTAGGCAACTTTGGCTCATCCGGGGTGTTTGATGATGAAAGAATTGGTGGAATTTGAAGAAAGTGGGAGGAAACGGGAGAACCCACGCACACGCCCTTTGTCCACCACAAAGTCCACATAGCACAAGCCGAGATCGAACTGAGGACGCAACGCACTAGAGGTGAGAGCACATACCATTGAACCACCGTGGCCCTATGGCAATATGAGCTATACTAGTAATAATGATACTAAACTTCAACGTTGACCTACACGTTCCCCAGATCGGTAACCATATGATTTTTTGTTGTTGAGGGTGCTAAAAGCTACAGTCCATGTCCCAGTTTTACTACATATCTACCAGCGCGCAACACAAGAGAAATCGCATCATGTTATTCTACGTGTCCGAGAGGAAGTTGAGTTCAAGTTTGGCGTACTGAAAAACAAATTATTTTTGTGTCCCACAGCCCCAACCACTTTTTGGTGTTAAATCAACACCGTTTCTTTCGTGAATTCGGTTGAATTGAATTTTATTTAAGGCCTTTTGGCGTCTTTGGCTTAGGCCGGGAGGGGTTAGATAGGGGATGAGAAGACACCATTCCGACATTCGCC
This sequence comes from Lepisma saccharinum, assembly GCA_022664845.1. Classification (NCBI taxonomy): domain Eukaryota; kingdom Metazoa; phylum Arthropoda; class Insecta; order Zygentoma; family Lepismatidae; genus Lepisma; species Lepisma saccharinum. The sequence goes on from JAGDQP010011284.1 coordinate 28,250, forward strand.
TTGTAACACTGAGGGGAACCACAGTCAGGATGGTCGGCCTTGGGCTAGAACCCATGTCCCTACCCATTGCTGCTCAGCAGAGCGCGACGTTGACACCTGGACTACGAGAGTTCGGGGTTAGATTTCTCGGTGATTCAACAGTGTGATAGCGCTTTTATGACACCCTCTATTGAGTTGAATTAGCGTTGACAACACAACCATTGTGTTCAATCAGCGAAATCAAATCATTTCTTGTGTTGTCATTGTTTCCAGAACGTGTTTAGCTCAACGTTAGTAAGGTATGTAGGTGTAGCGTGGCAGTCTCAGTGGCCTTGATGACATGCCTAAATAACATGGGCTAACTGTAGCCTTAGGATTAGATTCCTTTGTAATGAAACAAATTCGATTTAAGATAATTCAGACGCGTTGTCAGCTACAAACTATATAGTGGGTGCACGAATATATTTTTTTTTTTTTGGTGGGGAGGCATGAGTAACGATATATTATTACTGCGTTTTAAGGGTTCTCGAACCGTAAAACCTACCCTAAAAATCCCAATCCAAAATTCCAATTTACCCTGTATTTATTTTGATTTCATCCGAAGCCAATTTTATAAAGTATTTAAACAAAGCAAACAAAAATCCTGATGGCGTTTTGTAGTTGTCAATAATAAAGAAACATGATTCAAATATAATATCAGCATGACAAAGGCAAGGCGTTACATCAGTTATTTTCTCCACAAAATATTGCTTTTCAAAATAAGGGATAATTAACAAAAATATCCACTCAATTCGTTCGTGAATTATACCTTATATGGGAACATAACCAGTTAAAGCGATGGCATATCATAACGTCAAATTCAGGGCGAAAGACTTCTTCCGGGGTGTAGTCTCTTTTCGAGTTAATATACTTTTAACTGAACCAAAAGTAGATCGTTCGTAACTTGGACATCAACGGAAGCATAGGTCACTGTCCGTCATGTTGCGAGCAAATTAATTAATTAGCAGATTAGTAAAAACCTTTATAATAGTTGGTTAAACTTCTGTTTATCGTCCAACCTCATTTAACCCAGTTATAATGTAGTAATAATTCTAATATCTTTTTAAATGTTAGGTCATTTGCTCCAACAATAAAATAACAATAATCTCATAAAACACAACTCTCACAGTAAACAACTAATCCATAATTCGGTCTCTATAGATCCATGTTTACAGCCTCATAAGCGCCTCATGCGTATTAAACTCATATACGTGTTATAGGACAGTCTGTAGTCATGTTTAGCTAAAATTAAATGTAAAATATCATATTATTTAAATGCAACTTTCATATACTCAGTATTTCGTATAATACATATAAATATATACCACCTTATTCGTTTATATAATAAAAAGTAAAAATATAGTTGCCTCATGTTCTTTCACAAGTTCTAAATTGCAAAATCAAACGAAGCAAGTTGCCCCCAAACCTTGCAAATCTCCTGGATATTTCAAATAGCCTGGGGATTTTGCAGTATTATTATAACCATATTTACACTCATTATTATTCACTCCGTTTTTAATATTGCAACAATGATCTTAAGCATCCACAAAAATGTGGTGATTGTTGACGAGACTGAGTACATATTTTCTGAAACAGAAAGAGTTCCACTGACTTAACGATGTAGATCAGCCCGGCAATCTTGGTATGACTTTTCCATTGATATACGTGGGAATTGACAACAAAACATAGTTGCACGTCTTGCAATTAAGATCAAAAACACTTAACTGATGTTAACTGAACACTCTCTGATGTGTATGTCTGATGAGGATCTTTGCTAGAAGGTCGAAACGTTACGTGTAATTTATTTTTTTACGAATAATATAGTCTTGTTCAGCAGTTCAGTGTTTTTGTTTACATGGGAATTGTTTTACTAGTCTAATGTCTCTCAGGGGCGTAATTTTTAACTTCTGTTTTGGTCTAGTGTTTCGTCACGTTTTCTTTGACTCATGCTGTCTTAATTTTTATTCTGGGACATTATATACGCATACAAAATAGGAAAATAATAACGGACCATAACGAGAAAATAAGACTTACTATTAGCAAATAATAAAAAATCCCCTTCACCTGATGATTATTAATTAAAATATAATATGAAGACGTCAAGGTTTGATTTTTTTACGCTGTTGATAATAATACTATAAAACATATAAAGAGGGAAAACGCATCCTGTTATTTTCCAGTAGATAGGAATATTTAAGCTTACGGTGAGTTACATAAAACAACATAATATGTAAACAATTCGTGGCACATATATAGTTCCTTTCCCAATAAAATATCTATATTACTCTCCCAAGAACATTAATATAAAATGGCATATGCAAAAGTAGTGGCTATTAAATTCGCATCGGAAGACTCAACAGTGTGGATTGACTCTTTTAAAGTGGTCAACCATGAACATATTGGTAAGTACATTGAAACGCACCGTAGTGTTATTCTTGTTCATATTTTCATCACATAATACACGTGACACATCATGAAGATTTTGCTTTGGTTAAAAAAGTTACACAGAATTTGTGACCTTAAATGAAAAACGTATGAATGTATCTCATTAATATGAATGTTAGTTTTTTCTATAATCTTCACTTTAAAAGCGGTACATTTATTTTGCACTTTTATTATATTTCTACACGGTAGAAAATGGTTTCTTAAAATTGAAGAAAAACGTTCTTATCTATGCACAGAGAAACAATTTTCTTAGAACATTCTCATTTAATTAAAAATGAGAACATACCGATTTGGAAATGAGATAAATAATCTCATTTATAAACCGACATGTTCTAATTCTCAATTAAATGAGAACGTTGATATCTCATTTCTAAAATTCTGAAATTCTTCCAAACTTTGTGCTTAGAAAGTGTATGTGATGTGTTGGAATAATATGTGGAATTTATAATGTGTTTTGCAAGAGTTTTTTTTAATGGTTCTTGTGAACTTAATTCTTCGGGACTACCTTTTCAACATTTCTTGTGAATCTTTCGTTCACTAGAGTAAAGGTTTGTAATGTCGTGTTTACATTGCATTTTGAACTGACACGACGCTAGCAAGAGTCGTCGCGGAGAGTTACTACTATCACATAAAATGTAGCCAATTCTTATGGAGTCTTGTAAGGTGAGTTTTGCAGAGAAATAGGCCTTAATTCATTACTTACATCTATCCTCCTAATTGCGAATGTATTACATCACATGCGCAAGTGCGTTTTGGAACATTACAATATCTCCACTAGTTCAGGATAAATGACTGCCGGTTTACCTTCACATGAAAAACAAACCGTATGATTACGTGCTAACTGCCACAATCGGAACTTGGTGCTAACAGCCACGATAACCTTATCGCGGATTTATTGGAGCGCTCATTGCCACTCATCTGACGTAGACAGCTTAAAGTTGCCAGACGTCCAGAATTTCACGGTATTGTCCTAACAAAATATTCCTCGTTCAAGTTCTATAATATGAGAAACAATAATAATAATGTCTTTTTTACAGTATATCATTGTATGTTCAAAGCTCAAGATAGAAAAGTTGACATTATATCCTATTAAGTTCAGGTTTATGGCCTAAACGTTTTTCAGAAAAAGAATATCAGCTAAAGAACAATTTCTCATGTTTCGTTTGAAGACTGAGAATGTACAAGAAAGTGAATTTGTGCTACCAGAAGCGTGAAAAAGTAATAATTATGACAATTTATTAAGTTTAATCGATTCTTCAAAGCGTCTCCGATAGGAATCTTCTCTTCTTTTCCGTAAAAACCATACGGTGAAATCCGTTGTTCTTGCACTTGAGAACATCGATCCTGCGACCTGCGTGTCATGGTGGTTTTATTAGTTATATGAAACGTTTATAGCTAGTCACTGCAGAAAATAAACAGGATTTAGATGGGTTACATGGCTGTCAAAGTAAACAAATCCTCGCCTCTCATTGGAGGAACGGCGGTCAAAATCAACACGTCATTTGGTGGAACAATTACAATGGAATTTCATTGGTGATCTAAAAAAACAAATAACCAATGAGTAAAAAGAGTTTTCTTGTTCCCAATCAACCTCTTCAAATGACTCTTATGCACGTACTATCAAATCTATCTCCAATTCAGGCAACACTGATAAAAAATATGTCAATATACAGAAGAAACAAGACGACATACTTACCTCTCAGTCCAACATCAACTCAGCAGGCAACAATGGTAACAGTGGAAACACACTGTGATAAATTTTTGACCTTTCAAAAGTTCAGAAATTACCACTCTTCTTGAACGCATTCGTCATGGACTTTAACGTCTTCAATCTGTCAGTGGCAAAATGGACAAAATCACGATTCTCGTGGATATCTTTATTAATTTCCTTGATGATGACACAAAATAAAACCACTTCTACAAGAAATTTGCGCATTACTATCTGGAATGCCGACGGTATTTCGGAGCAGCGAAAAACTTTTCAATACTTCCTTAGTGAACACAACATAGATATACTCCTACTCTCGGAATTTCATCTCCACCCTACCGACGCTTACTAAGAAAAAAAAACTATCAAATTCTTCATAATGACCGCTTGGGTCGTAAATATGGAACAGCCATCATTTCTAAAAATCGCTTACCAATCCATTCTATGGCAACTTCTGCAATACAGTCGCTTGAATTCACTGTAGTACAAAATTAACATAGAATGCTCTTATCTCAGCTTACAAGCAGCCATACTCACATAGTAACAGACGATCTTCGGCAACTCAGTCTTCTCGGCAATAGGGTATTCATCGGTGGAGATTTAAACCGTAATCATCAATTTTGAAACTCTCGAAATCCAAACTCTTCAGGAATAACTCTTTACTTAGCCTTACTAACCTTGGATCTTACCCCATTGCAACCACTACTTCTACCTGTTTTCCTAAAATGGAGGGTTATCTGATGTGCTGGATATGGTACTCTACAAAGGCATACACATCACAGGAGGTCCATATACCATTAATGCTCTTGCTTCCGACCATTTTCCTGTTCGACTGGATATCTATTATCTACATCACCCACTACGTCTCCAGTTACCTAAAATTCACAACACCAATTGGGATAAATATCGCTACGTACTATCTCGCACCCGCAGACTGGTTTTCACGCCCCTTGAAAAAAATCTAATGCCTTTGCTGACCTTCTAGAACAACAGTTTATGCTTAACCCTGAGCCTCATTCGTGGAGTTCACCAACACCTTCGTACTACGACACTGGATGATCCTTTCGAACCGGGTGATCTAACTACTTCACGAGAAGTCCAAAACATCATTCGCAGCACTCGAAGTTGCAGTGCCGCTGAGCCTGACAACATTTCCACCGCTGCATTGAAAAACTCTCCAAGGAAACTTTTAGTTCAACTAACCAGACTGTTTAACGCCATGTGGTTACATAGCTACTTTCCTTCAACTTGGAAGCACGCCAAGGTTGTTATGATAACAAAACTGGTAAGGACCATTTTTTCCCCTGATAACCACCGACCTCTAAGTTTACTGACCACATGTAACAAAGTCTTTGAGCGAATAATTCACAAGCATCTTAACTTGAACACTGAAACACAAAACTTTTACCACTTCATCAGTTTGGTTTTCGACCCGGCTTCGATACTGTTGCTCAGCTTGTTCGTGTCACGGAAGAAATCACTCTACAGTAAACTGCTCTGGAGATAATATAGGCGACTTCTTGGACTTGTCTAAGGCTTTTGATCGTGTTTGGCACTACTGGATCATTTTCAAGATGATACAGCACGACTTTCCTCACCATCTAATTAGCTTAATTAAATCGTAATTCACTGCTCATACTTTTCATGTTTCATTTTGTAGCTCTTCAACTGATACTAAACCCATAATTGCAGGTGTACCTCAAATTTTTGTATTTGACCCACACATATTCAACTTTTACAAAGCTGCCGACTGGGTAGCCGTGCGGTCTAAGGTGTTAGGCTAACGACTCGAAGGTTCCGGGTTCGAGTCCAGGCAGGAGCATGGGTGTTATTTCAACTATAACGTGACGGATAATCGTGACGGGCCGAAGTCAACAGTCACTTGACTGGCCCATATAAAAATACAAGTTTTACACTGCTGACATCCCCACCACATGTCATACTTATCTCGCTATCTACGTAGATGGTACAGCGATATTCACTTCTCATCACAGTATTCGTTATGCCCATCGATTTTCTCAACACCACTTTGAACAAATTGAACAGTGGACTGCGGAATGGCATATTATGACCAATCCAGACAAGATTTGCATTGTGCACTTACCAAACGAAGATATCTTGAACCTGTGGCCATGTATGTAAGAGGAGAGTGCACTAACCACTATGCCCGCCCAAGGCCTTCTTTAGGATGATTTCCTCTTACTCGTTCAAATAAGGTGTGTGTGTGATTGTGTTTTTCATTATATCTATATGACAAGTGAGTACACACGCCAGAAACAAATTATCTCATGTGCATGTAAGAGTATGCATACCTGTGTGTGCATAAATGTTATATGATAACATTTGTTGTTTATTTTCTTTACTTGCCTTGTTTCTTTTAAAAAATGTGTGAAATTGGTGGTCGGTTCTTTCTATTTTCCTTTTCAAAGATAGTTTTCTTATTAGCAAAAACCTTTGCTGTATGCGTGGTATATTTCATTTTTGGCCGTGGTCTAGTGGCCTACATATCAGAGGGAGTATATAGTGCTGGCCGTGCACTGGCAGATTTGCGCCTGTAATGGCTATTGATTTTCGTCCTAGAAAACCTTGTGAGTTGGTTTAGCTCAATTGTCGTTTCCATTGATGTTGCTTTTGGAAAGGCTTCTGGTTTGGTACCTTTGTACAAAATCCCCTGAGCGGCGACACTTGTAATAATGTCTCTTAGTATTATCAGCAGCATAATGTGAACCCCGTTTTATTACTTACGTTGTGAGCGTCTCCTTTTCAATTTCTTGCTTCCATTCCATGAAACTTTGAAATGATGGAAACTGCTTTTCTTCTGATTCCACTGTAAGAGCATGTTGTAACGCAAAATGTTCGTGATTTTTTCCCCGCCGTCCGTTACAAAAGTGCATAGAGCACATTTAAGGTGACTTTTCTTAATTGGTTGTTCTTCATGAAACTTTTGTTCGTGATATCTGAAATTTTCAAGATAATTGAATTGTTTATCACAAATTGGGCATTGATAAGCAAATGATTTCTGGGTCTTTAAAGGAGGCGCAATTTCGTTTAATTTATTCGGATGTGCTTTCAAAACATGACACCTAAGTGATTTGTTATGGTCATAGTTCTTACCACACTCTGAACATTCATGCTGTTTAATTTCGTTCATTTTGATCAACTTTACTCATACATCAACGCACTATAAATACGAACACAAAAACACAGTTCCACTAAATACGAACAGAAAATAAAGCTCCACTAAATCCACTAAAAACTACAACGAACTAAGCAACGAACGACTGTTCTCCCGCTAGAATATAGGAAAAGGAGCCCTCAGCCCGCCAAGCAGTTAACCAGAAAAATAAACCCGGACAGCAGTTTCTTCATACCTAAGAGATTACAAAAATGCCTGTGGTATTCAGTCTTGGTTCATTTCAAATGTATTATCAAAATACTGCATAATTAAATATCATAGGGTATAGGATTGTTTCATTTAAATAACATTTTAAAAAAATGCCGCTCCGACGCAAGGAGAGTGTGTGCTCTCCCCCTCCCCCTCCTTCGCTTCAACGACTACTCACTCGGCAAGCTTCGGTACTTTTCGCTAAGTGGGCGTGGCCGGTGCCCTAGTTCACGTCGCTGGATAACGTCAAGTAACATTTTGTTGGGTTTCGAATGCTTGCGTCATAAATTGCATTACCAGTGAACACGTAGATATTAAACGGAACGAATTAAAAATGCTGCTAATAAAGGAGGGGATGGGGTGAGAGAGGTGTGTTTAGTTTTTTTACGTGTGTGTTTGTTATACAGATACCTGACTTCTCTTATCTCGAGACAAGGGTGTGTGTTGGGGAGGATGTGACGCACGAAACAAAGACATACAAAGTGCTTGAAACATTATGTGACATCTAGAAGAGAATGGATGGTAGGTGGAGAGGGTTTCGTCACACACTGCAACGCAAAAAAAGAGAAGCCTGTGGTATGCTATAAAATAAGTTGGTTTTTAAAATAGCTTGGCAACACTGATAACTGAGTTGCTTGAGGTCGGAGACACCCAAAACTTTCTTCTATTGTGTTAAATGATGTTTAAGCTAAGTTTGGGCGCGGATACGACATGGAGTTTTTTTTTTTTGAAATGTTGGCAAAACAGAAAACTGGGCAACCCGTAATATCTCACAGGGTTTCATTTATGTTATATTTCTTTTGAAATGACTATATAAAAGTAATTCCTGCTTAATGAGACGTTAGCAGAATTGCTCATTTCTACCTTGAAAAAAAAAACGAAATTTTTTAAAAAAGAAGGTTCAAGTTTTTTCTAAAAAAAAACCGGAAGTTTTAGAAAAAACAAACGTTTCTTTCTATTTACAACAATACACATGCGCAAGAAATTAATCTTTGAATATGCTTAAATCAACAAGAACTGATAGTTCATTATGAAAGTAAGTATTATTAATAATATGGTTCAAATTTTTGGAAACTTAACAATACTCAAATAGCAATGCTGAATCAACATTTTTTGACATTGCTAAAACGTCACATATCCTAAATATGACCACATTTAGACACGAGAACGAAAAATAATTCTTGTAAAAACGATTAACAATATCGATATTATCTCTGATAACCCAGCATTTTTTTAGAGTGTGGTCCGAAAACCGGAAAACGTGGACAAAAATGAAGGCGGTGGCGAATTTTGTGTAAGTCAGTACATTCACGTTTTTTGAGTCGCTGATTCCGAATTTTTTGTTAGTGGCAGCTTCAAAATGGCGGACATTTTTTAAAATTAAAAATCAATATTATTATTTTTTATATAAAAACTGCTTAAAGTGGTTTTGGTCTCTGATTTCGAATTTGTTTTTACTTTTTATAAAACAAACTGGCGAACATTTTGTTAGAAATCAATAGATTATTTCGTAAAAATCGTTTCTAAAGGATTTTTGGGTCGCTGATAAAGTTTTTTGGATCTGTATAAAAACTTAATTAAAACCCAGTGAGCAACTAAAATCAGCTGAATTTGTCGTTAGTTTATTAGTGCATATTCAGTGAACACATTCGGACCAATACACTCTTTGAATATTAAACCTTTCCTGGAATATTTATCTCCTGAAGATGTACGATCAAGTTAAAGAGGAAAATAAGGCTTGTTCATTATATACCACTGAGATTTTATTAATATTTTAAATAATTGATTTCTATTTTTTGATTTTACAAGCTTTTATTAGGGCCTACATTGTAATAACTGTTGTTTAGAATATAATACTTGATTGCTTTTTTTTAAGTATTTCATAATCAATATACTTGTATTAATAAATTCATTAATTAAATATTTTTCCTTCCTTTATCTTTTTAAATATTCATGTTCTGATCTTGCATTTTATTATAACATAATTAAATATAATAATCATAAAATTTAATTTGTTTGGTTTCAATATTTAATTATTTCTACAAGTTAATTAACACAACTAAATTTTGGTTAAATCAATATTTATATCTATACTTTGATGTATTTCACAGATATCTACATAATTCGACTGATTATTGTCTGATATTTTTCGGCATTCTTTTAACTCTAACCACTTTACATTTCGTTGTATTAATTTTGTTTATAAAGTCTAGTATTTTGAATCTATACCAGATTGTAGATAATTTTTAGTTCCATATTTTTCATTATTTTTTTTTGTCGGATTCTTTCTTTTCGTTTCCATCATTCACGATATAGTTGCTTCATATCAAGACATTTCCTGAACTTCTTTCCACAGTTTGATATCTTATATAATGGGAAAATACTGTTTCGTTTTTCGCTGTCTGCATAACGTTATGAATAGAAATTATGTTTACATAGTCTGGTCCATATCTATTTGTTACATAGTCCGGTATTATTGATAAATCCATTCTTGTCTTTTTAAATTTACTCACTGGTTTAGGAATACTCAACGCATCGAAATCTAATTTTAACGGATTGTACGACAATGGTTGTGGTACTTTGTTTTTATTACGTTTTCTGTACGGTCTCTTCTTTAAATTGCTTCCCTTTTTCTTCTTGGGTTCCTTCTCAATCATTACCTTCCTTTTCTTGCACCATTGTTGCAACCATCTTTTATGTTTTTGACCCTTTATGCCACTTTTCTTCTTTCGTTTTCTTGATTGGTTTAATTTAATTGAAGGAAAATTATCTGTTTGATTTACTACCTTAATTGTAGAATCAGTATCGATTGATTTCTCGCTTTCATCATTTCCTTAATTTATTTCCTTTTTTCAACTGAATTTACTCGTAATTGTTCATTTGATTCAAACACCATTACATGATCTGTTGAATGTAATGACGTCTCAGATTTCATTTTCGCTTTTATATAATTTATTTCATTACTAACGTAAGGCTTCATTGATTCATTAGCATTTGTCGTGTTTAAACTAACAATCTTCCATATTGACTTTCGTCTGTTTAACTGACTACCTCTTATATGTGAATGGGATCTATGATTGACACAATCGTTTTCCTGTAAATTCGACAGTTCACTCAAATTAATCGGTAATGTACAATATTGTTCCATTTCAGAAATTGTAACTGTAGTAAAGTAAGTTTGTAACGACACTAAATTACAATCTAAGTTGGTTTCAGTTTTTTTTGTTGAAATTCGCTTCGTTTTTTCGTATTGTTCATTATATGTTATTATCTTATATAGATGAGATATTTAAATTTGTTCTTCATGACAAAAAATGAACCTTTTGACTTATCATACTTGAATTTTTCTTGACACAGTCCAGTAGAAATAACTGTACCGTGTTGCGGATTAAATAATTCTATTTCATTTGCCTTTGTTTTCACTTCATTGTTTCTTTCTTTTTAGAAGATTGTGCGGATGACAACGGAATTACACCATCACACAAAATTATTGCATATTACATTACTTATTTGGTTATCTTTCTGTATTGATTCAATTATTTTTATTTCTGAATTTGATTTACACTCATTAAAATTCCTCTCCATTTTACTATTTGTGATATTAAATTTACGGGACATATCATCTTGTGTTTGCTGATATTGTATATCAAACCTTTTATGTAATTCCTTAACCCGTTCATTCACTTCGCCTCTGAATTGATTCAAATCCTCTCTTAATTTGCTTTGTACTTCGTCTTTCTCCTCTCCTCTTTGTGCTTCCTTTCTTCTTCTTCCTTCTGTATCCTTTCTGCTTTATTATTTTTTCCTTCTTGTTTTCTTTCTGCTTTCTTTCTTCTCTGATTTTACAAACAGAAAGTATCACGTTCATTAATCTCTCATAAGAAGAAACGCCCATGGCATATTTCTTGGACAATTCGTCTTCCATTTTTTAAATGAATCCATTTCCATTTCTTTTGACCTTTCTGTAGTTTAGTATTCAATCTCCTTTGTCGTTCATTTTTAGTCAACATATCTTCTCTTAAAGCGTCACCGTTGGTCGCCATTATGAAATGGAACTGAACATACGTGCATCACAAACTGAACAAAGGTGTAGTCGCTGTGCAGCTTAAAGTTGCTTATGTCAATCAATAACCATTTCCATCTAATCTTCCTCTGTATATATATCTCAGGGCGTTGTTATGGCTTCGCGCTTTAATCCTCAAAATATGATGAACTGACTAACAGGAAAAACAAGGTGCCCGAAGTCTACGTCGTAGTGTGGGCTACCAGGTCTTTACGTACAACCGTCAGAGCTTAGGTTGTTATCTTTCACCCGGGCTTTTCAGCTGCCAAAGCTAGGCATAAAACTATTCTTCAGCTGATAAAACAAATAAAAAATAGTTTCAAATTCAAACATTGATATTAATTCCAGAAAATTGTCTCTACAAAAGGTATCTCCACTTGTTGAAACATAACATGGGTTCTTCTGTACATATGGAATACATTTAATTGGGACATGATTAATCATATATCGTAACAAAAATAAAGAAATATATTGAATTTACTGAAAACACTTCTTTTAATACATTATACTCACGTGCCGTTATTTCAATATAAAATTACAAGCCATCGCTTGTGTGTTATATTAAAGCGTAGTTGAATTTCCAACTCTGAAGGTCGTGACATCTATCGGCCGACTCTGAAACTACGTCAATACATAAACTCCAACACGACTTAAAATAACGTTTGTTGTTATGTCGTTTTGTACATTTTAAACTTGATTAATATAAATTAAAATATGCTTTTCATAAATAAATGAATTAATATGCTTTGACATACAACAAACTAACACAACTCAATTAACGATGAGGTGAGTCATATCAGGATTGCCCGGATCAAAGATTTTCGGCTCATCTCCTCCCCACACGGTCCTTAAATTTTTCTAAATATTTTTTTCGTCTCGCGTTTTATATAGCGATTTCTAATTCTTCCTTGTAGAGTGCGCCGCTGTGAAAGTTGCGTTCCTGGACCCGGAGCTAATGGGCCTAGTGGTAAATCCGGGCCTAGTTGTCAATGGCGTTGCTGGTAATTTTATTTCTCACTGTTGACAAACCCTAGCTGCAATTCGTACTAGTATTATGTAAATACTTTTAAACTTTCTCACTATTTTGAATCTGTTTGATATATGGACTTACAGAAAAAGAAATATTTTACTCGCTAGAAAAGCGTTTTCATTTATTTTAATTTACACTCGCCTTTACTTCAGAAAATTTATGCGTTGCAAAACGAAGCATTTCCGTGAATACATTAATAAAACTTTTTCACTTGTTTCATGGAATATGTTTGTTCCTAAAATACTGATACCTAATATTTGTCTATCGAACAGTCACTAAATAAATTATACATAATTTATTTAAATTAAAGAGTAAACCATACTACAGTAATTATTTTCTGCATTTTTACCAACCTTTTTCGGAATAAATTACATACATTATTCTCAAGTTTTAAGTGTGTATCGCTTACTATTTAAACAAAATTCGATGTAATATTAATGTAATTCTTAGATATGAATTGCAAGCTAATTTAAATTAATCAAAGAAATTAATTAATTTATATTGCACGAAAACTCTTCCGAACGCACCATTTAGCTAAGTTCGAATATGAAAAAATAACTACTGCCATCTGGTAAATTTCATAAGAACTAACATGATATCGGTACTTTGAGATCAGGACCAGTATTCTTTGACTGCTCTAATTTGTTATGGTGTAATAGTAGCAGCTGTTAACTCGCTAAGAAGTTCTAACTCTAAAAATACTTTATAAAATTTGATCCTCTGGTGAGATTATATTTAGAACCGATCTATGATAAAACTGGAAGAACAAATATTAGAGATTATTAAAATTTTCTTCTTAACTAAGCGGACTTTGTTGAACAATTAAAAGGCCTTTGATTGTCTTCAAAGATGATATGCCAAAGCGGCGGAATGGTTCTTTCTTTCTTTTCCTTATAGTAGCGAATGAGATTATTAAGAATCTCTTTCTCCAGTAAAAGCCTTAATCGTTGTAGATATAAATGATATGGCAACCAAGTCTCAATGACTCAATATTTTGGAATTAATTTGGATGCATTAACTATATTTATCCATTATGATAATCATTCGTTTAGTTTGGGCGGTGGTGCTGATGTAGGTTAATGCAGAAACAGTTGACGTTTTGTGCGGACGGGACTGTACAACATTTGTTTTTTTTTTCTTTGCATGAGCCACTAACCAATGGATTCTTTTTAAATGGAGTTGATTGATATGACCATAGAAGGTTATAGTGATCACAGATAAAACTTAAACGCAGGCGTGATAAAAGCGATGGACTGAATTTAAGTGATTAATACAAAGAGAAAGTGATATAACAACTGGAAACAATCGCAAGACGAGGAACCGAATTATGAATGCAATAAAAACTCGATTTTCGACAATGAATGAAATTCTATCTTCATTAATAGGTTCCAAAATAGGCTTCTGCAATCAAAAATAATTACGTTTTATCAGATAATTACACTACTAAACACTTCAACAAACACATTTTGTAGAAATTGTCTACGTGATGTCGTCATTGCTTGCTAAAATGGATGTCAGGAGCACTTTTTAACATCTTCACAGTACAAACATAAAAGCATATTTGTTGCACAGCTCAATGCATAGACTTTTAATCAAATAGTTATTCACCTCCAATGACTCTTTGAACACTTCCACACGTTTCTACACATGTATGAATAAGCAAATCAGCTAGCCCAGGTAAGTAGTAAAAATGTTCGGGAGAGTAGGAAAAGAACTCAGGCCATCTGGGTGCTTAACTATTGTTTTAACTAGCAGATATGTGAAGAACATAGTAAACTCTTGGAGGTACTTGGGAAAACGTGCAATGCAATAAAGCATTGAGACGAAATTTATTAGATCATAGTCTTAAAATAAACGTAAGAAATGTATTTAAAAATAATGCTGAAACATTAAGTGTGCAAGAAGCGGTGTGATAAGTTCAATCAACATATTTGCCATAAACTACTTCAGCCCAATGTTAAGAGACTATTCAAAGATTTGTACAAAATGTATATCTTTGATTTTTGGCTAGAAAAGCTATTTCAACAGCATACCTGATGCGCTTTATTATATCTTCCCACCTGTCATTTATTCTTACTGAAACATCTGTTTCAATTCCATTCCACAGCTCTTCTTCTTCAAAGGTAACATTTGAACATCAGTCGAATGCTTTCACTGATGGCCAGTTGCACAAAACATTATACCGAGTTAATTTAATCCATAAGTTACTTTACGGGCCATAGATAAAATAATTATAGATAACGAACTTCCTATATTCTCTATCTATTAATGCCACCTGGCGTTAATCCAGCCAAACTAAGTGTGAATTATCTAGTCTAAGCTATGCTCAATATATACGCTTTTGATCTATTGCGGATCCATAAGGTCAAGTATGAAATGTTTAGCTCACATTCCGTGCTTTTCTCGGTTTTTCAATCGAATGCAGAAACGATCTCTACATATCAGGATTATTTCATTCCTAGTTTGGTTTGACTGACACCAGGTGGCCTGAAAGAAAAGAGGGTACATAGGAATTCGCTATTTATAATTATTTCATCTCAGACATGTAGATTCGAAATAGGTTCGATAATAGGTTCGAGATTTTAGCCAACTCGAGTAATAATAATGATGATGTTAATAATGAAATTCATGTAAGTAAGATGTGGGAGGCAATTCGTGAAACAGTTGAAAGCGCAACGAAGGAACGTGTGAGAAGAAACAACGGAAAAACAAACCGTGGTTTGATGAAGAATGCCTTAAACTTCATGAGGAACGAAAACAAGCAAGGCACCAATGGTTCAGTAATAAAAGCGAAGCAAATACCAACCACTACAGTAACGCGAAACGAAACGCCACACTAGGGTTCAGAAACAAAAAGCGAGAATATCAGACGCAGAAGATTCAGGAGACAGAGGAAAAAGGAAAACAAATAACATACGAGATCTATACAAAGGGGTAAACTCGTTAAGGAAAGGTTACCAGCCGAGGTTAGGAATGATTAGAACGTGGAGATCTTCAGGCGGAACCGACTAAAATTGTCGATGTGTGGGAAAGTTATTTCGACAAACTTCTTAATGTACACAACGGGGAACAAACACAGGAATTTGAAATCCATATCGCAGAATCGTGGATTCCCGAACCTAGCGAGATCGAAATCGAAATGTCGGTAAAGAAATTAAAAAACTTCAAATCACCAGGAATAGAGAATATTCCACCAGAATTAATTAAAGCAGGAGGAACAGCACTAACCAAGGAACAACATAAATTGATAAGTGCTATATGGAGAAAGGAAGAGCTCCCAAAGGAATGGAAAACCTCAATAATAGTTCCGATTTACAAAAAATTCGATAAAGCGGACTGTAATAATTACAGCTGAATCTCGTCACTTCCAACCTGTTACAAAGTATTATGTATTATTCTGTTACCACACCTAAGTGTATACGTAGATGAAATCATTGGAGATCACGAATGTGGATTTAGACGAAATAGATCCACGTTGGACCAGATTTTCTACTTTAGACAAATTTTGGAGATGAAATGGGAATACAATGGGACGGTTCACCAGGTATTCATTGATATTAAGAAAGCATATGATTCTATCAAAAGGACAAAGTTATACACTATCCTGATACGATCTGAAACTCCGAAAAAAACAACAAAAAAAACCTGGTTGAACTATTGAAGATGTGTCTCAGCGACACCATAAGCAGAGTACGGATAGGTAATAATATGTCAGATAGTTTTAAGATTTGCAACGGATTGAAACAAGACGATGCCTTGTCACCACTACTGTTTAACTTTGCGTTAAAATATGCGATTTTAAAAATTAAAGGGGACAAATGGGACTATCATTGAATGGTTTGAATCAACTGTTCGTATACGAGGATGGTGTAAATTTAATAGGGGACGATATAGATGCAGTACAAAGCAACACCGATGTCTTAGCAACACCGATGCGTTGAGATAGGTCTACTGGTAAACATAGATAAAACAAAATACATGATAACAAGCCAAAACACAGGGAATGAAAGAAATTAAAACATAATAATTAGGGATGAGGTCATAGAGAAAGTAAACAAATTTAAATACTTGGAAGCATACGTAACAAGCAAAAATGAGGTAACGGAAGAAATAAAAAGTCGCTTAGTATCGGGCAACGCATATTTCAATTCAGTTGAAAAACTTCTAACATCGCGATTAATATCAAGGAAATTGAAACTGAAAATGTACAAAACGGTAATACTTTACGGTGGCGAAAATTGGAGTAAGACCCCAGCAGATGAACATAAATTACGAGTGGTTGAAAATAAGATTTTGAGAAAAATATACTTGCCGAAACGAAACGAGATGACTGGAGAATGGACGAGACTGCATAATGAAGAACTCCACGGACTGTAAGATTCACCAGATGTTGTAAAACTAATGAAATCGTGACGACTTAGGTAGGCAGGCCATGTAGCTCGGATGGGGGAAAAACGAAGTTTATATTCTATCTTGATTGGAAGGCCGGATGGAAGGAGACCATTGGGAAGACGGAGACGTCGTTGGGAGGACAATATTAGAAGAGATCTTCGAGAAGTAGGAGTTCATGATGAAATCTGGCTTGATGTTTCCCAGGATAGAATCCAACGGCGAATGTTTGTTACTGCGGCTATGAACTTGCGAGTTCCATAAGCCATAGAGTTAGTTACAACACGTAGATTCATTCTTAGATTAATTTAACTCAGGATTGAAACCTTTTGAACTTACTTCTTTCCTGGAGGTAGTTTGCGTGAGTTATGAAAATTCTGCTCCAAAATTAATGAATAAATCAAATTAAAATGCATTTTTTTGTTTTCCGCTTCCTAACATAATTAGTTAAACAATTTATCAAACATATTTATAAATAAATGAAAAAATTTAGTCAAAGATACTTAGTTGTGGATTAGTAAAGCAATCCAACAGTTTGTGTATTGATTTAATTATCAAAATACCAGTTCTACTGTTAGACTAACTTCTCTGCAATTGTTAAGTTCTTGGTTAAAATACTCGATGTCTTAGCCAACCGTGTTCATTTTATTTTCAAACAAAATTTAATCGACCATTCAGTGGAAAACATCAATAATTGTTCCGATTTACAAAAAAGGCGATAAGTCGGAATGCAATAATTACCGCGGAATCTCGTTACTTCCAACTTGTTACAAGGTATTAAGTAATATTCTGTTAACACGCCTAAATGTATACGTAGATGAAATAATTGGAGATCACCAATGTGGATTTAGAAGAAATAGATCCACGTTGGACCAGATTTTTGCTTTGAGACAAATTTTGGAGAAGAAATGGGAATACAATGGGACGGTTCATCAGCTATTCATTGATTTTAAGAAAGTATATGATTCTATCAAAAGGGAAAAGTTATACAGTATCCTGATACGATTTGGAATTCCGAAAAAATTGGTCCAACTAGTGAAGATGTGTCTCAGCGACACCATAAGCAGAGTACGGATAGGTAATAATATGTCAGATAGTTTCAAGATTCGCAACGGATTGAAACAAGGCGATGCCTTGTCACCACTACTGTTTAACTTCGCGTTAGAATATGCGATTTTAAAAATTAAAGGGGATAAAAAGGGACTATCATTGAATGGTTTGAATCAACTGTTTGTATACGCGGATGATGTAGATTTAATAGGGGAGGATATAGATGCACTACAAAGCAACACCGATGTCTTAGTAGAAGCGTGCGATGAGATAGGTCTACAGGTAAACATAGATAAAACAAAATACATGGTAACAAGCCGAAACACAGGGAATGAAGCAATTAAAAACATAAGAATTAGGGATGAGGTCATAGAGAAAGTAAACAAATTTAAATACTTGGGAGCATACGTAACAAGCAAAAATGAGGTCACGGAAGAAATAAAAAGTCGCTTAGTATCGGGGAACGCATGTTTCTACTCAGTCCAAAAACTTCTAGCATCGCGATTAATATCAAGGAAATTGAAATTAAAAATATACAGAACGGTTATTCTGCCTGTAATACTTTACGGTTGCGAAAGTTGGAGTACGACCCTAGCAGATGAACATAAATTACGTGTATTTGAAAATAAGGTTTTGAGAAAGATATATGGGCCAAAACGGGACGAGATGACTGGAGAGTGGAGGAGACTGCATAATGAAGAACTCCACGGACTGTACGATTCACCAGATGTTGTAAAAATAATGAAATCGAGACGACTAAGGTGGACAGGGCATGTAGCTCGGATGGGGGAAAAACGAAGATTATATTCAATCCTGGTTGGAAGGCCCGATGGAAAGAGGCCATTGGGAAGACCGAGACGTCGTTGGGAGGACAATATTAGAAGAGATCTTCGAGAAGTAGGTGTTCGTGACGAAAACTGGCTTGATACTGCCCAGGATAGAATCCAATGGCGAACGTTTGTTACTGCGGCGATGAACTTGCGAGTTCCATAAGCCATAGAGTTAGTTAGTTAGTTATTCAGTGGAAATCAGCCACATTATATTCTTGGTGCACTCTTTGTGTAAAGGGATGCAAGTGACATTTAAGAAGAAGAAGAACAACAACAACAGGGAAATCGAATCCATCTTTTATATATAATACAAAATTCACATTTCTTTTTTTCTTTTCTGTCACGTATAGAGGGTGTATAAAAATAATTACCTATGTTGGAAAATAGGGAGAACCTGAAGAAAATATTTCAAATTTGGTATAAAAACCGACATCTGAGGTCAATTTAAAAAAAAAAAACAAAAAAAACTTTGTTTTTGTTTAGGTGCTAGCGTGCTATATAAACAGCATGCAAAAACGCTGTAAGACAAGGTTGTAGCTTGATCACATTAATAGCGACCTTATGAATCAAAGTGGCTAAACCCAAATTTGAAGTCAGTTTCTGTTCATTTACTTTCGTTTATTCGATAGTGTTGCGTTAGACTCTGAGTGCATATAATTCACAAATACCGTAAAGGGAGCGTGTAGCACTGAGAACAGACTGACAAATCAATCTCTTTGAACCTAATCTGACGCATTTTCTTCGAGCTCTCCCTATTTCACAAGATTAATAACGTACTTCTGATACAGCCTGAATTTCAAGTCTTAAAAGCTGTACTGGATCATATTTTTCTCTTTACATTGTGTTAAGTTGCAACCTTTTGTTCTGATAGTGAAACTCTAAATGTGAAGTTATTTTTGCTAATAGTTCTAAACCAATCCTATTCGTTAACAAAATAGGAAACGCAGTATAAACTCTTAAACTAACTTTCAGGTTATGTAGCATGAATATTCGAAAAATCAAATGCGATAAACATCAAGCTGTTAATAATAATAATAACATCTTTTAAAGTCGTATTTTTCATTATGGATTTAAGTGTTAACAGAAAGCATTTTAGACTATGCAATAGTTTAATTTATTTTCCTTCTTTTGTCAAAATAAACATACTACGATTATTTTTTTAAAAATAATGTTAATAAACACAACTGAATATTTTTTTGCAGTTGTATTATTCAAAGTATGAAGTCCTATACTTAATTTAATCCATGTGTGCAAAGAGAAAAGGGAAAGTATCGACCCTGGACTTTACTCAAGGTATCGTAATACTATTCCTGTCAGAGAAAGCAGAACAAAAGTTCAGTCAGAATGGTCGATCAGATCACCGAATTTGAACCAAAGATTTTTCTCTATTAGGAGTCAAATGGGTTTCCATTAATTAATAACACTAGGTTACTACAAGTAGTTTTAAGTCGTGAAATGTGCACAGGAATGTACACTTACCATACACAACACATTTTAAATCCTCATGATTTGTTTTCGTAAAAAAATGTAAATAATGAGTATATGAAATATGCGCAGTTTATCATTGCAATTATTTCTACATCGAACATCATCATATCAAAGCATGCTTTGTTAATATCTTCGGTTACACTAATGCTGTATCTGGAACCTTGTATAAATGCGAGAATAAATAATAACAATAAAAAAAATAAATAATGAATTTGCTAGTTTTCTCGTAACTCAAGTGGTTGTAGCGTTCCGTGATAGCAAGGGTTCGATCCCGATTTGAGCAAAGTTTTTCTTTCCTAGTGTGCAAAAACAGACTTTACAGCTTACGTAAAGAAGTGTGCTAAATATACATATGTTAAAAAATATATATATAAAAAAAAACTGATTTACATTGTTGCTACTCCTACCCTAAAAAAAAAACATTTTCTTGGCAATTGTTGGAACATTTTAACAAGTTCAAAGAGCAAAGACTGTGGGTTTTTGTAGCCTTTGGGAGCAAGGTGAACTGGATGTCTCTGTCATGTAGTAGTGGCTCACTCCCTGATCTTCTGTATATCATTTTGTATACGGAGGAAACTTTGAAAAAGAAAAAGAAAGGAAACTAGGGTGGATGCTAAACTACAAGATTGCCCTCAATGAACTTTTGCATCTTCAAATCGCCAATGTTTCATCCTACATAGAGTCACATGTAACTGCTATTGTTCAGTTATGTAGGAGGTTAACCTGAAATTCTAACAGGAAACATTTGTTTAACAAGCAATGTTGACGTCCTGGTTCCAACAAAGAGCAGAAATCCATCTACGTTGTCTATCTAAAGGTATATTAATCCTCCAACGCATGGTTCTTCATGATTCAGTGATGTGCCAACATATGCATCACGTTAATATTGAACATGGATATTCGCTACACAGTCAGCTTTTATTTTTGGACCAACCAGGAAACTATGTGGTAAGCTAACCATATATCTATGGGATGACGTCACTTGTCTATCCTCTTTAGGGGACAAAAAATGTAAATTTTACTACAGGTACCTTCTCTAGGTACCATAGCAGCATACGTCTGGTAAAACTGAAAGATTCCTGGAAAACAGAATCAGTATCACCAGCAACGGACACCTAAATTACTTCTCTCTCCAGTGCCGATTCGAAGTCCCCGACTGTAACCGATAGGCCACGAGCCGACGAATCTACACGATCTGTGTAATCAGTGTGGCTTAAGAGATAATCTATGGTCTTTCTTTATTGTATATTCACATCTTTTGTATAGAGAGCCCTACAATATATCTATGGAAGAACGTAGATTCCAACTTGCGAAGCATTATTAGATAAAGTCAATCAGAGTTTAGTTTGAATATCAACATAAGAAGTAACATTTCGGAACGTTGTTTAGAGTATACAAGAAATAAATTACATGTTTATTGCTAGAACTTTCGTGTCTTGTTTACTTTCTTGACCTTGCGTTAGCTAACCAACATTTAAACTGAGAAATGTTTAACATTTTCAGTCAGTTGACTAGAAAGTCAGGAAACGGGGTTGAATGGAAAGTGAGAAACAAAAATCAGAAACCCTTCAGTTTCCAAAAATATTGAAGCAAAGAATACATTTGAAATTAACTCTACTATTATGCAGGTTCACAATCTGGATCTCAACGATAGTCGCAATGTGAACCTACTTAATAGTAGAGTAAATTTCAAATGTATTCTTTGCTTCAACATTTTTGGAAACTAAAGGGTTTCCGTTTTATGTTAGTTACATTCCATTCAAAGCAGTTTTCTGTTGTTTTTTTTTCAGTCAACTGGCTGAAAATTTTTAACAGTGGATTGCTTCGGTCATAAACCCATCAGATGAACTTGAAACTTTTTTTTCTTCAACTGACTCATTAGCTTCTATATTTACACTCTGTCATCTCATAGACTATCAAGTTTCAGAGAGTATTTTACACTTGCGACTTGTACTATCCTACAGGAGCCTACAGCCAAAGTCCGTCTGTGAGCGCCTCTTCCTTAGAAAGCATTGTGGAAGACATAGGCGCAAGAGTTCCTTTTATTTGTACCATTCCATCATTCATCTGGTAGATCAGAGAAAAAGCGTGGTTCGCATGAGCCCAACTTACCGGGCTGAGGATTCCTCCAGTAACAGCGAACAACTATTAGGAAATCGACTTTTCAAGTTTGGATTTTACACCTGTGAATGGTTGATATCGCAGCCTTTATACACACTCTCAATATTAGGCTTCTCTCTTCTGAGAATGGAAAATGGTTTACAAGACTAGTTTATGTCTGTTAATATTTCTTTCTGAGTGCCTGCTCATCCTAAAAACTTCACTGTACACTATAAAACTCATAGGCTTTCTAGGATCGATAGTACAGCACCTTTTTTATTATAAAAAGGCCTTTGAAAAGATTGATTTGACTTTAATAATGGTGATGATGATGATAGGTATTCTACCCAAAGACAGGCCTAAGGCTGAATGGTTCATTAGCTTCCATCTGATGAACATGAAATCCTAAGGACGGATCTATAGTTTAAAATACCCTTCGAACCTCTTGTGTCTGGTAGACACAAGGGCCAACTAATGAGTTTGCGACAGATAAATGTGTTAAATATTTGATATTTTATTACAAGGAAATTAAACACATTTTGTTGTCCACTAAGTTTGAAAGATTTACAAGAATAATAATTCCTCATTAACTGAATATTCTCATGTGATTTTTATCCACATTTCCCTATTCTACCTGCATCACCAAATGACTAAATTAAAAATTTAGTTTAATTTTTACCAAATATTAAACTTAACAATTGTTTAATAAAATAAGAATTTTAAACAATAAACAAACAATCAGAAATCAAATTATTTGAAACATATTCTTGTTTATTTACAGATTTGTTTCCTACTAACGGCAACGTTGCCACTCGAAGCTGTTGTTCATAGTGTTGGTGGAAGTCTTCGAAGTAAATTACTGAGAAATTCAGGGTCTTTAAGGTTCCAGGAGAGTACAACAGCGGAACAATTTCCAGCTGAAGATGATGTTACTGTTGGTCCAAGGACAAGAACTTCTGTACAAGTTGGGACACTAACTGCAGAAACTCAATTAACTCCTGAAATTGGTCCTTTTCCAACTCAGGAGACTAGTGGTTCAAGTGATGAAAAATCTCGATCTAGCTCATTTAGAAATAGATTATTAACTGGAGACCAAATCGCTGACACGGGTGAGGTTGGAATAACGGCAGGACGTAACAGAACCACCCATAGATCAGAAGATGTAGCAAAAACACTTGCGATTTTATTTTCAGGCCTCAACAGAGCAGCAAGTCATTTGCCGATCCGGCATCATTCTTCTTCAGGTACCACAGGAGCAACGAGAGGATCACTTAGTTCAACAAAACTGTCATCAACCGCTGCTTCCACTACTGGAAGCAGCTATACTTCTGGAAGTACTGCCACTGAGGATGATGTATCTTCAACTACAGGGGATAGGTTTACAGAAACAACTAGAGATGATATTAGGGGAGCAACTGGACATGGTATTGGAGGTGTATCTGAAACTGAGAATAGAGAAACAACTGGAAGTGTCAACAACGAGGTTAGAAGACCAACCTTACCTGTTGGTGTTACACAAACTGTAAGAACTAGTGTTGGAAACGTTGACAATACAACAACCCTTTTCGTAGATGGGTCAAATGTCGGTAGCTTATACGGCAATCTATTTGTTAGACGAAATGGTACAATAATAGAGCGTATTGAGAGGATTGAAAGAATCCGCATTGAATAAATATATTGAATATGTCAGTGTTGTTATCTTTGTGTATTTACCTGGTAAATCCTTGTATCTTCACCGTTACACAATGGGCCCGGCTTAATGATCTTACTTTGATAGACCGGATATGCTTGTGTCTTGTTCACGACTATAAAATGTATTAAAAAATGAGTTTACCAACGCGACCATTTACTTTTGAGTTGCAGACATTTGTATCAAATTACAAAGTCCAATTTAAGCAGCCAGGTAATAGTAAACTACAGAAATACCATAAGAAATAAGGACTTACTAACGCCTGCCAATAGAAGTTGCAGTCAGGATCGAGTGGAACATCATTGAAATTATTAAAATATTTTCTTTATGGTAGTTTGGCGGATTATACACTTACAGTAACACGATTGCTTGTAGGGTCGTGATGACTCAGTGCTTTGCTGATCGTGGATTCTCCTAATATATATTGTAAATTGACTTCGGGGAGCCATTATACTTCAGTCTTCAATCATAGTTGTATGACCAGGCTATCTTAATTACTATTTCCAAGATTGGAAGTGTAAGCTCTGAAGTCAGAGATGTATAGTTTACTTAGTCCTAAGACAATTAACTAATTAAGATCAAGCACTTTATACTACAATGATAGACGTAACTCTTCTATACAAGGACATCTCTTCATTATCTTTAACAGACGTTCAGTACATTTAAAGTGAATAGTCCGGTTTCATCTTATTTACAACCTTGCTCATGCACATTACAGTTCTTAACTAGCGCTAGTACAACTTAAAAACATAATTTACACAAAGAACTCCGAACTTAAAACTGTCACTAATAAGGGAACCTTACGAACCAAGTTCCGGGGATTTTCACCGGACTGGTTCCAAAAGAGAGGGGATAGGGTAGGAAGCCAGAATGTAAGATTACTTTTTTCGGAGCAGGAGAACAGGTTAAGGGTGAACTGGTGCTTCGGTCCAGTAAAAC
>JAGDQP010011285.1:0-35649 GCA_022664845.1 Lepisma saccharinum
TTTTTTTTTTTTTTTTTTTACTATACAGAGTGTTTTAAAAATACATGGCAGTCAGGATGCCCATAGTGCAGCAACCGACCGCGTTACCATCATCTCTAAGGTTCTGGGTTCGAATCCCAGCTGGGGAATGGATGTTTTCGGATTCACGTAAGCACTCAGTATAGTAAATTTGGACTAAGATAGGAGACTTTATTTTAGATTGACGTGATTATGATTCTTTTAGTTGCCTTTACTGTACTTCATTTTCATAGCTCGTGTCACTTGTTACGTTGGTGATAGTTAGTATTCGTGAAACTGACTCATATTGTGCTAGTGTTCGTAATTATATTTGTTGAGTGAGTAGGCTTGAGTATTTCTGAACTTACTTGTGCAACCCTCGATGTATTGCAGTAGTTATACTGTGTAGTATAAAGACCGTTGGTTCAATTCGTTTTTATAGTATATATTGTTGTTAAACCAACGACTTGTTGATCTCCATTTACATGACAACTATGTCCTAACAAGAGCATAAAGAAATTAATTTGCTATAATTGTCAGTTGGTTCTAGTCACTAGATATATGTTCAGCAGTTGGGCAGCTTGGGTTTAATTACGTTGTTGAGACATTTTTACATGCGCACGAAAAGCAAGTATATATAAAACAAAACTCACCGTCTAATTTTACACTCAGCAATGTTGATTCGTTGATACGCGAAGCTTTTCGTTTCTTAACCTAGGAGCTTCTTTGGGAGCACAAACATTTTTTTAAAGTGGATGTTAATTGTTAATTATGTAATCTTTGTGTTTATATACTTGTAAATATGTGTAAGTGAGAGAAATGAAGTACAATTGTGTTTACAAAAAAGGTGTTTATAGATTGTCACAGCTGCTTCATATATAACCACGAAGATTACATAATTAACAATTAACATACACTTTCTTTAAAAAATCTTTGATCCGCCTGAAGAAGCTCCTAGAGCGAAATGCTTCGCGTATTGAAGAATCGAAAATGCTGAGGGTAGAACTACAACGTAAGTGTTGTTTTGGATTGCGTTAGGTGTGTGTGTGTGTGCTAGAAACTGGATTTGTTCCAGCATTTTATATAACTTAATCGTGGATTTTAGGATGGTAGATCTCTGATGAAGGCCGAATCTCAAGACCTGAAGTGGTGTACCTCTTCAAAATGTATTTTTCTTCGCCCTTTTGTTCCTTTTAACGTGTGTAGTGGACGAAAAACGTTTGTAAAATGTGATCAGAATATTTCTGTGAATACGGATTTAATGAAACTTGTATACGTTGTAGAGTAGTGCATTCCTATAGAGACCCAACAAAAAGCTAAAATTATTAAACAGATGAAAAATTTCTCTTTGTAATAATTTTTATCGTGTTGTAAATATCTTTAGATTGCACTTTTCCTAGCTCCATTTCAGAAAAGTTTTTAAGTGACTGTACTGTTCTTTGCTATGAACAACCATTTTGAACCTTTTCTGGTATGCATGGTTTGAACTAGCCTAATCTTAGCAAACTTAACGTAATCTAACCTAACTAACGAATAAGAAAAACAAATCTAAAAATCATTAAACCAGAAGGAGGTTGATAGAACCATGGATACGTAATCTGGAACAGAGTCGATCTTTTCCCACGAAAAGAAAAGCTCTGTATACATAGGAATAATACAGTATCTTGAGTATATTTCTCTTTTGTTACATGGACAAGAATAAAATGACGAACATATATATAAATAGTCATTTCTGTTTTGAGAGGATGGTACTTGTAATTATTAGTGGGCGCACCAGTGCTATCATGCAGTCCCTCTGGTTCAGAGGTTAATATGCGGACTTAAAATTACACTGTGGAGGAACACGGGTTCGAATCTTTCTGCCGGCTATCCTGACTGAGGTTTCCCAGGAGTTTACTCAGTTTCGCGAGGGATGTATTTCAGCTAAGGAAGGCTCTGCGTTTGTTATACAAGCCTCTATTTGTGTATTAAAATGGAATGTATAATGATTAATTAACAGGGTGACAGCAGTGTTGAATTCAGACACTTTTACTTGGGAGAATTTTTGTTCATTCGGGGTAGTTAGTTACAAGTGCATTGTAAACATTGCTTTTTGCTCGTTTTTATTTATTTATTTCGGTAAGATGCCAGCATTTCATTATACTATTTAAAAACTACGGTTTCAGAATTCTTATTGCAGCTTTAAGGGGAAAATGTTGATTTCTCGAATTAATTTTATACAAGACTGTATTTACAGTTCTATGATAAGGGCTTATCGATATGCTTTTAACTGTACTATAACTGCAAGTGTCAGTTTGTCAATACTGTTATCTTATAAAAGATCATTCAAGGCAGAAAGAGGACGATACTACTTTTGTCATAAGCATTTCAGAAATAGCGCTGTAAAAAATGAAATATTCAACTTCCAAGTTAGTAGTTCTTGCTTCTTTCAGAGTAGTCTCCTGCTACCTATACCCTTCTGGAGGTTTCGGAAGCAGCCTGGGAACGCTTCTCCTGGTATACTATTCAGCACATCCGTCGCGACATTCTCTCTGCGTAGCTACAACACTGCCTTCTTTTAACCGAGAAAACATGAAGAAATCCACATTCATAATGCTCCACACGAGCGTGGGATCATTCGTAGCCTTTTCTAAGAGTTCCGAATTAATTGATACTCCGTTTCCTTTGACTCTTCTTTGAGCGTGTGAAGGATTATTCGTGCATTATGTTTGTTTCTTCCCAAATCCTACAGTAACATTTGGTGGCAAGCGAATCTATTGATACTAAGTTTCTTGGATAACATGCGTGCAGTGACATAACGGTCTTCTTGTAGCCTGTTCGTAATGACATCCATATTGTCTTAGCTTCAGACATTGGTTCGTCTTTCACTAACACTCTACCGTTAACAAACCTGTTGTGCTACTCAAACACACGACGTTTTGATAAGGCCTGGTCACCATAGGCTTGCTGTATTAGGTTCCGTGTTTCAGGAGCTGCTTTTTCTAACTTTTTACAAAACTTCACTCACTGTTCAATTCCCACATCAGTTCTCACGAACCCAAATTCAGTCGCTAAGACAAACATTGAGTTGCTATTACCGTTGCTAGGCAACAGTTACTAAATAAAATCTACTGGTACACCTGTAACATAACTCCTTCGTAAATATGGACTCACTCTTGGAACTTTATCTCATGCGTGTGTCTAAATTGTTACATTTTCGTAACTTAAACCTAGAATATAACATAGAGTATGTTGTTCAATTAAAGAATCATCGTTCTGATTGAACAAAAGATTTGAAAATGTCCAAGACGTCCTGAACAGAGACATTCACTGCAAGTTGATGTTCCACAAAGGGCAGTCTTACTGTATCCAGTCGAATGTTTGTCATTGTAGATCGCAGTTTTATTTTTACTTGTTCCGTGTTGGAGAATACTTTCACACGAGCCACTAGTAATTGAACTGAATGGAGAGGTTTGGGAGCAAGTCGTAAATGTCAGTCACAAGTGATTTACTCTGTTTTTTTTGGGGTGGGTGGGTGGGGGGATAACAAGTAGCAATTGACAGATATACAGAGCCAGCAGATTCATCCAAGAGCTTATGTTAAATATTTTCTGAAATTTCGTTGTATACCAACAGGAGGCACACACTGTCTTCCAGAAAGATTAAAAATAAATAATCTATTTACAGCATAAAAGTTAAAACTGAGGTAAATTTTCATTATATCGTGTGAGCAATATATCGTGTATCTTTTGAGCAGCAGAATGAGTATAGTTATAAACTGCTTTAAAATTAATAAATGATTCGTTCATCTAACAAATAGTACAGCAAGATAGGTCTGCAGGGAAAAATAATCAACTCTAAGGTGCGACCCTTGCGTTATCAATCTCTTTATTTACTTAACTAATATAATAGTTCGTATTTTGTGAGTTATAAGTGCAGTCTTGCGTGCGTTCTTGTAGTTCGGTAGGTTAAAGTAGATATGAATAAGGTGGCTTAGAGTGGTATCTGAAGTAACTACTTCTATCCAAGATAGTATCTTGACGTAGTTGTTCTAATCATTATTAACAGCTACAGAAAATACTAAAGACGATGCATGTATTGCGCAACTATAATCGCAGTTCAATCCACTATTCACAAAAATAAAACATAGCACTTCCAAATACATACACAAACAAGACTGCATAAGCACTCATCATATTTCAGACTTTGTAACCTGCCTGTATTTAGTATAGTCTCTCCTTCGAATAAATAACAATTTCTGAGGTATATATACGCTAAATGTCGATAAATTGTCACGTAAGTTAAACATATTAAGAATTTCGTATAATAGAAAAACTCTTCCGCAGTACAATGCCTAGATTATTGCTTTTTCGAAGTCTAGCTACTTGATTGTTCATTACTCTATGTCTGGCATATAATCTGTTCCTGACACAGTGATCGTATATTTTGACTGTATTAGCACCTGTGATCTAAGTTCAACTTATATCTAATCACCTCAACATAGAGGAGCAAGGGTGTATATATACTGTGGCTTCTGTGTATGAAGTCCAAATGATTACTTTAAAGTGTACGTTTTGCTATCTATATAGATCAAGTTAAAAGTGTGAACATAAAAATATGTATTATAATCGAATTAGATTTTATGTAACATTACATATTCTTATCAATTGGTCACAGAAATCTACACATTTGCCCATACCGGAAAAGCATTAATAACATAGCGACCAGAGATTGTGTCCCAGCATACGTCAGGTGTACCTGAGAAAAACCATCAGTCGTAAGCAAAGTTCGATTCCAGTATTCGACTTTTACTTCCTCTGATGGAAATGGTGTCCGTTATTGATATGAAAATGTGATAGAAAATAAAACCTTATGATGCAAGCATTCCTCGGTTTGCAGAAAAACGAAGCTTTAGCTTGAAATGAAAAATTATCTCGGATGGCACTTTAATTAAGGCCTCCAGACTATTTGAAGATCTCCAATTCGATATCTACAAATAGTCTCTCTCAATCACTTAGAGTGTAACGACCTTGAAGCTCCGTTCCATTGTATTTTATTTCAGACTGTTTTGTTTCGTTTATATTGAGCTTCAAAAGGGAAGGATTTTTACTGTGCTGATCTCCGGATCATTAGTACTCTTTGACCATCGCTTATTATTTTTCGAGCAAAGGGATATATTTGTTTTCTTTATTTTGGCGTAAAGTTATTTTCTCTTGAACTAGTTTTTGAAGCATCTTCCGTTTATTACCGATCAACTGATTGCATAAAAATGATTTTATCATTGGGCGGGAATCATTGATTCATCTTAGTTATGTGTTTTTTTTTTCTGTTGGCAGATCTTCCCGCCAGAGTAACGCTTTGCTCGTAAATAATTATTAATTTAAATAATCTTTAATATTTCTGATTTCTTCACTTTTGGGGTTTTGACTGTTCGTGTAGAGTGCTGAAATGTGAGAATTTTAGTCTTTCTGGTTAGAAATCAGGATCTGTTACCAGTGTTGTTTTGATGCGTTTTTCGATCGTCATTGAAGGTGGTGAAAGGGGTGTGTCCTTGTTAGTTAGAAGACAACATCATGGCAGAAGAATTTGACAGGCAACTGAACTCCAGTTTAAAAAGCATGAAATCTTAATAAAAGTATTCGAGTTAATTTCTTTCAGTTGCCTGACAGGCAATGCGTATACATATGTAGTTTAAATCCAAAAAGGGTCATCTTCGCCGCTGCCAGGTTAGCTGAGAAATAATCATTTGAAATCTTGGAACAA
The DNA here is from genome assembly GCA_022664845.1 of Lepisma saccharinum. Taxonomy (NCBI): domain Eukaryota; kingdom Metazoa; phylum Arthropoda; class Insecta; order Zygentoma; family Lepismatidae; genus Lepisma; species Lepisma saccharinum. The sequence goes on from JAGDQP010011285.1 coordinate 5,740, forward strand.
GTTTCGTCTCTATTTGCATGCTTGTGGATACTTTAGTGAAGGAAGACATCTTAGTAATTTTGTGAAATTATTTTATCGCGATTTTGGACTCTTGAAACGAAAAATTTTCTTAACAATATTTGTTTTCGGTTGTCATTTAATACTCTGTTCAAAATGTATAATTTCTCAGTTTTGTTTTTTTGTTGTACAAGGTGAAATTCTCAGCATGCAAGGCTAAGCTGGTACTGTGAACATGGGCTGACTATATGTGTAAGATGCTGCGCCATACAATAGCTATGATCAGTTAACGTAGTTCTCCCGCACCTCCTCATTACTTGAAAGATTCTCACATTTGAATTTTAGAATGTTTTATTTAAACTTTTAAATATGTTCTTAGCTACTTCTGCGAAAATAGGTTAGTTTCCGAAAAAGCTCACTGTAAATTTTTCCTACGGTAAATATTTAGTATCTACGTTCAGTACTAGATGGTGTTAGTTTCTTTCGATCGTTAACATGGGAAATTTTATCGATGAATATTTACATAACTGACACGATCGTAAGACTTGTTCTAAATTAAACATGTGTAAAGAATTGAAGCCATTATTACAGAATTTTGTTCCGACGCTGAAATGTGTTTGTTACGACAGATTGGCTGCATAGAGCTCCACTCTATCTGCCTTGTACTTGCATTACTTACTGTTTGGAACTTATTGGAAAAGTGCTTTTAGTGGAACTGACCCAACGTCAACTGTAAATTTTCATATAGTGTTCAAGAAAGGGTCAGAATTTCGAATTACTTATTATAACTGAACTTATACGAAGTCATGTTCATATAAAAAACAGTGATTTACATGTTTCAGAAACAAGAATTTGGACCTGAAATGCTAAAAGTGAACTCGTTTTGTTAAACCTTATTTCTGTCCAACTGGTTTCAAATGTGCAGATACATTTTAAAGGACTGAACGGATGAATCGAAATAGTTTTTTTTTTTTCCAAACCGAAACTACGATCTGTCGGGAATATTTTCCAATCTTGTCAGATTTTTTTTTTCCGGAGTAAATTTTGTATTACCTAACCTAGAACAAAATGTTACTCTGTGTGTTTGTAACTAAACCAAATTTATTTCTTTATTGAAATAAACAGTGAGTAAAAAGGGTTTATAAATTTTTATTGCGAAAGCTTTAATAAGTAGAAGTAGCTCAATATTTAAGTTATGCGTTTTGCACGATGGTGTTATGTTTTGAAGGCAAGCTGCTGTGTGCAATGCAAGTGTTGCTATTAACCGTAACTTTGCTTTCTTTAAAGGCACGTAATCTAATTATTTCTAAATTGATCAATGCTTTGGGTTTTACTTTAATATCTTTTCGTGATCGGTTGGGCTCGTGCTATTGAAATTTGGTTCATACACTACAGTGACCTTGAACAATATCGCTGTCCTCTGGCAGATAGGTAGTTGACTAGAACTTTGGTTCCTCTTCTTACTCCGATTTCTGCCAGAATACGACGAATGCCACTGGTGTAGTCAACCGTCACGGGTCCTACTGTAGTATACGGTTCGTTATATAGTTCGAGTATATTTAAATGTCTTTGCAGTGTTTTGCTTTAATGTGTTCCACGATATGTCGTTGTGCCACATATTTACGCTAAAAGTTTAGTTTTAATTCCTGCGTTTTAAGAAGTGTGTGCATGGATAAACTTTAGCTTATCGCCTCCAGTCTAATGACTGTTTTCTTGGAGGTTAGCGCTACTCAGACACCCTTCTGTGCTGTGGGGTGGGTCGTTCTCAAAGTTCTCTCCTCTGGTGGGGCGGGGAATCCTCTCTCTCTTTCTCCCTCCCCCCTCTTTTCCCTCGTTTTTACTTTACATCTTTTCTTTGCTATGCTTCATATTTATTTACGTTTCGGTGATTGCGTGCTCCCTCTTCGGGTTTTCTCCAGTACTTGAGTATTCTTTCTAATATATTACATTTCATATACATTATTTCTGCTGTATCAGTCTGATGCCTTATGTTACTCGTCCGATGCGTGGTTGTGGGTGATGACCCAGTCTAGTGAAACTGTGTCTTAGCTCTCGAGTGACCTCGCTGAGAAGGTTCAGCTAGTGAGTATCAAGTCTGAGTGTCATTGAAAATTAGCTCTTCACGAGTGTTACCCAGTAGCCCGTTTGAATGTAACGTTTCACGTTCCTTTCTTTACCCTTCTTTAGGGAAGAAAATCCTCGGTTTGTGGAGTGTGACGAGGCTTCACGGGGACGCGACCGGAAGTGCATTTTATATGTTCGGCTCTTAAGCTGTTTCTGTCCGGCGTTAGTACCTCCTTTTCTCTGGGTTGTCAGAGAAGGTTTCTAGCAAGTGGCGACTGTAATTGTTGGCTCTTGTGCTTTTTCTGTCAGTCACCTACTTGCTCTGAGGAGGAGGGTTTGCTTACAAGAGCATCAAAGCATACCTATTTTATTTCAGTTTGTTTACTTTGATACAAAAGTATTTAATCTAATACTTGAAAATGGTATATTTTAAAAGACCCGCAATTTGATTGGCAGAGGGTGTGTGTAAGGAAATTTCTCCATCTTATTAAACGATGCATAATCATACGATTTTCAAGGGGAAACAACACACATCACTTCTGCTTCTACTATTTATTTAATTGAATATTACTTTACTGCTTTGTAAGAGCTAAACTTACTGTGTTGCAATAATAAAAGAATCATTTGAAAGTAATAACACCTATTGTTACCATTATTCCTATTAAGTTTTGTTATTAAACATTTGTTTGTTTCGAACTTCTGAAATATTTCACTCACACAGACACACACACACGTACACAAACGGAAGAATAAATAAAATCACAACAATTGAAATTATTTGGTTATATTGTGTGCAATTTGTTTTCTTCTACATTAGAATTTTACAATTGAAATCAGCTCCAGCTCCAGGTTTCCAAATCTAACTTTCAGAATTGGTTTCCAACATTTTGATGCTCCTGGGTCCTTCAGTCTGTGCTTGCTTAACCATGTGACGGGCAGAGGAGAGTGACACAACACTTGTCTCTTCTTACCATATCCTCCTGGTGTCAACATCGGGAAGTTGCATAGAACTGTACTTTTAATTATTTCGAATGTAAGGATGATTATTTCTCCAGTTCTTCTGGCCAAAACTGGAACGTCATTTCCGGGTAGTCACAGTCGGGGTTCCTTCTTCCGGAGCTTCCAAAATTACTTCAATTATTGTGGTAGCCTCTAACAGGAGTCCATCCAGTAATTGTAGTAGTCTTGAAAATAGTTTCATTGATGAATCCGGAAGACATCACCATCCGTAGCAGTCACAGTAGGGGTTATTGGATAGCAGTTTCACTGTGCCCTATCACCTTCCTTAGCTTCCAGAATGGCTGCAATTGAGGTTGTCGCTTCTAACAAGAGTCCACCTGGGACGTCTTGCGATTGTTGTAGTCTCGTAAGCAGCCATTCGGAGTGACACCACCATCCAAATCAGTCACAGTAGTGTGGTTTATTGGATAGCAGTTGCATCTTCCGGAACTTCTAAGGCTCTGCAGTTGGGGTTGTCGCTTCTAACAGGGAGTCCATCCGGGAAGTCATGTAATGGTAGTAGTCTTGAGAGCTTCATTAGAGTCCGGAAGACACAACAATCCATAGCAGTCACAGTAGGGATAGCAGTTCCATCTTTCGTAATTTCCAAAATGGCTGCAGTTGGGGTTGTCACTTATAAGGAAAGTTCATCCGGGTAGTCTTGATTGTAGTCGTCTCTTAAGCAGCCATATGGATTTCGAAAGATACCTGCAGAGTCGTCATAATCGGGAGCTGTTGGATAGCAGTTCCATCTTCCGGAGCTTCATGTACGCTGCTTCAATCGGGGTTGTCACTTTCAACAGGAGAGTCAATTCGGGAAGTCTTGTAGGTGTAGTCGTCTTGAAAGCAGCTTTCTTGATGCGTCCGGAAGACACCAGCACCCACTTGCGTCATATTCGGGATGAGTCGCTTCAGATAAATCGTGCGACTCGGTCATATCCGGGCCAGTCTCGGATGCTTGCGGGAATCCTAAGAAGAGATCTTCTTTCCGCAGCGTATATGGCGGCGCTATTAATCGTCGACTTTTACAGTTTAGAAAAAGAGTCTTCAGTTGAAGATTACAAAATAGGATGGAATCTCCTATACATAAGTTAGCAGTCGACGATCGACAAATAGGTAGCATAGACTCACTACCTACTGCCGCGCTAGTCCAAATCAGACTGATCCAGAATCAGGGAGCACAAGCTTATATAATAACTAATCGCAGACCGCTGAGAGATCGGTTTGATAATACATTATTATCCGTGGGCCAACTGCCTCGAACCGTGGTAACGTGAGAGCAACACAGTAAATTCAGGCAGGAGATCATTGTTGGGAAGTAGATCTCCTTGGTAACGTATTAAGTAAGTATCTATGGAAATAAAATTTCCATTTTTAATTTTTTAATAAAAATTATATTTTTAATTAAAATAGTCAATATTTTCATAAATAATTTCGTTGCATTTAAATATAACCAAACGCTACTTTGTTCTTAACAAGTGGTGCGGTTCCTTCGAGCCTAGCATCTGTATTTGGCCCTTTTGTAGGATACTCTATATAATCTTCAACGCAGTGAGGGATTTCGAAATACCCTTTCCTTTCATTCAGTTATTTTTACTGATTCAGAGTTTCAAGTTATTGAGGTGGGGAGGATATTGCCTTTTCTTCGTTGTTTTAATTACTAACGTGAATTGAAAGTCAATAAAGTAATTTAGATCTCATCATAGATCTCTCAAGCTTTTGCGTTCATCATTAAGACATTTTATTGCCGACCTGGTAGTCGTGCGGTCTAAGGCGTCAGGCCTACGACTCGAAGGTCCCGGGCTCGAATCCGGGCGGGGGCATGGATGTTTGTGGATTTTAATTAGGTGTAAAGGGTCTAATCGTGACTGGCCGAAGTCAGAAGTTTCTAGACTGGCCCATATAAAATACCTTACTAAAGTTTTTTTTTACCAAGAAATTTTATTAAGAGTTTTGTTCCGCCTTATATGTGTGAAAATGTATGTAGCTTTTCTTGAGTATACGCGAGGAAACGTAATATTTATTAAACATAAAGCCTGCACTTTGGATACTCCCACGAATTGTTTAAAGCAGTGAAAGGTTAGGTTCGATTCGCTTAGGTCAACGTAGTTGGTTTAAGTCATCCGAAATAATGTACTGAACATGGTGATTTCTCGTCCAAACAGCATCCGATATAAATTTGCTTGCTAACATTAAATGTTTCGCTTCGAAAACGTAAGATCCATTCTTTTCAAGTCCAAAATGCTTAAAGTTACGAACATCAGTTTGCAAGTAGAGGAATAATTATTTATAGAAGTCCAAATTTCGTTCAAAATAAATACGGAACACCAACATTTTTATGTAACAACATATTAAATATATACAGACACTCTCTTGAGTTAAAGATTTAGTTTATTTTCTGTGTTCTTAGTATTTTATCCAGTTTGCTAATTGTGAATTTAATTAATAGGCTTCATTAAGTAGTTCAATTTGGAGTTCTTGTTAAAATTTTATGTTGTCTATGTGCCTAAACCATGGTTTTCAATCTTTTGGATTTTGCGGCACATCTCAGACCCTAATCATTAATTGTGGCAAATTAGGCAATAGAAATCTTGGAAGTAGTTTCCTCCAAAGAGTGGAATCCTTCACAGTTCTTCACTAGATGGTGCTACTAGTCACAAGAACCACTTCCAGTTTCCATGCTTGAAAATCTGACCACATCAGGAATGTGCTCTCGACCATGTAATATTATATCAGTAATCTATCGCGTCAGTCCTCGAGGTACGCCGTTTGAGAATCACTAAACTCTTTACAAATCTGAAGATGGAGGAGAATGAGTGGTCTTATGGACCATAATGACTTTCACTTGACGAAACTGAGAAAAACTGGAAATTTTCAGTCGGGATGATTGGCAGTAGGGATCAAACCTAGGTACCTTAGCAGTGATGATTCGAATCCTTCATTGTAGCCACTAAACCACAAACTTTTTTTTTAATTACAAATTTGTTAATGCTAATAGCTTCACCCTTCGGTGCAATCTGTGTCGGACTCGACTCTCAGTGAGACTGTGTGCAGAGTGATATTATAAATGAATTAATAAAAATCGTTTTGTTCATGAAGGTAGAGAGGACGCTTTAAAATCATAATACTATGAAACGGGAACCACCAAATATATTTGTGTAGGATTCTCTTAAATCAAGGCTGCACATGAAAGAATATTAACTTACTGCTGCGTCCCCTATGGGTGAATGGTAACTCTCGCTGCCTTGTAATCAAGGGGTTCTGGGCTCGATTTCTGGTGGGGACAGAAGTGGTTCGGAGCCCACGTTAAACTGTAGATTCTGTTCTTAGATTCGTTGGAAGGCAAATAGCCAGGTTCACTATCGGTTTACCTTGTCCAGGGACCTTCTGGCAGAACACCCATCATCATCATTCTTCAACTATAAACTTTATTTTCTTCTACTCTTCCTTTCAGATATATTTTTTCTTCCCAGATATGTACTTTTCTGTTGATATGTCGTTTTCTCTCCGAATAACAGCGATCGTCTTCACTATTTCTCATTTTGCTGGAAGAAGGCAGCAGTTCTTTCAGTAAGCCTTTCTCTCAGATGGGGGCACTGCTATGTGGAAAGCAACGGGATCTAGTTTCAAGGATAATATAGGGCAGTGATTTGTCCAAAAATAAAAAAATAACCTGGAGGTAAACTGCCCCTCCATTTGAAGCTCTGGGTGGGAATGCCTTGAGAGAGAGAACGCATTTATGCGAATCTAAGAGGTATTTTTTTTTTCTCCCCCAAAATCAAGGTGCGTCTTAGTTTCGATTTTTGGAAGTTTACGCCTACATTTTGTGCTGTCGGTAATACCCAGTGTAAAGTAGATTGAGCTTTTGCCAATGATTGCTATCGCCGTTAATCACGATTCTGTAGAAAATGTGTACTTCAACATTGAACAATATTAAATTCGATGCTTAAGAAGAAAATTAGAGTGTTTAGAATTTCCCATACAGAAGATGATTTATTGTACAGCTCTTGGAAATATCTTAAAAGATTTCCGTAAGTATTTATCATATTACTCAAGTTTGATTTTTTAAAAATCAATGCAGTACAGTTTTTATTATTATTATTATTTTTCATTTTCGTCTTACATTCGAGGGCGTTTTAGATTCGCATAAATGCGGTAATTGCGTAAGAAAAGAAAGAGATAGGAACGTGGAATGCGTGAACACTGTTGAAAGAAGAGAAGCGGGAAAACCTGCAGGAAGAGACCGTATGAACATAGGATGTTGTGAAGGAACTAGTGAGGAAGCAATGGAGTAGATGTTATGCTTGGAAAACTACTAAAACAGAAGGTTATGAAAGTTGACTGCATGTGGATGGTACGACTGAAAGGAAAAGAGGAAGGATTTGATTATAATACAGATAATTATGTTCACATTTGGAAAAAGAGCTCGAACTACCTTTTGAGTATCTGGAGGAGCTGATTCAACGACAAAGGAAGGATGCATGTATAGTAGTGATGGAAGATCGGAATGCAGTAATAGGTGATGGGAATAACTGTAGGAAAGTATGGACTAGGAGAGAGAAATGAAAAAGGACAGAGATTGGTTCGCTTTTGAAGTCACCTTTCAATGGTTGTTGGAAACACGTGGTTTAATTATTATAAAACAGAAAATATACATGGACACGCCCGGACAAAGAAGGTTTCAGATCGATTATGTCCTAACTTCTTTTTTCGGTGCTTTCGTCTTCCTTTGTATTCCTTCCTTTTTTATTCTCTTTTATGTTCAATTTTGTTTACTTCCCTCCATCTTCCATTTTTATTATCATTATTGTTATTACCCCTGCTGATTGTTTACACTCTTATCCCTTTGGGAAGCCTCTCACTAACTCCTAGTTGCCTCCCCGCTTCCCACTTCCTTCGCCATTTAATTTATTTTTTTTCCGGTTCCTTTAGTAATTTTCTCGTCTTAATGACCTGGCCACTCCTATTTGTCATTTTCCACTTCTTTTGTGTAACCATGCCTTGGCAAAATGTTGCCATCTTTCTATGTGTGTGTGAAGTGCCCGTAAACCTGGCAGCATCTCCTAACATGTATAATTGTTTCCTACTTCTTTTTATCATTCATGTATATAATGCATAAATATATGTATGTGTGTGTAAGTAGTGAGTAGTCGTGATCATGGATAATTCTGAGTTAATATATGGATCTTTAAAGACCTTGAGAGTAAAATTACTTCGAATCTCCTGATTGGCTTTGTCATAAAGGAGCTCCTGGGTAGAGAAAATGCTATAGGAGAGTGTTTTACTTTTCCTTCTTTGATATCTACAATAGAATCAACATCGTAGGAACAAACCTAGTTTAGGTTTGACACAGCTGAGATTACGAATTATATGCATTACAAATTGACCGCCCAGCTTCCAGACGTTCTACATCCAGTAAAACAGTATAAAATTTTACACCAGAAACTAACTAACAATTCTTAATATGAGAGAGCGATGGATCTTGATGTCGCAGGAATAGCGTATGTTTTATACCATGAATTCTCTAATTTAACGTATTTCTTTGTTGTTTCAGATGCAGCAGGGTAGACGGGCGGCTAGCCTAAAAGCTTCCGTGGAAGCTATCTCTCAAGGAGTACATGCTCATGAATTTAGTATAGGTCGAGAATTGGCGGGTGCGGCACATTCAACCATTGCAGCTACGCAGGAAGCAACGAAGAAACAAAAGAAGTAAGTATTTATAGCATTAATTGTATTAGTTTTTTGTCTTTCTATATTTTTGTGCAATATTTAAAATCATCATCTCTCGCAAAAGCAGATATGGAGAAATTTTGATTTGCGGCACTAATTTATTATTGTATTTGCTGTGGTATACTGCAACACGAAGGAACAATTACTGGTGCTTTGAAGTATTGAATTTGCTCCAAATCATAATTTTAACAACCTTTGTTAATCTTTTTCACTGTTTCATTCTGTTATGCAATTCAAACACTTGGCAATTAATAGTAACAGGGTTTCTACCGGTTTTGAAAGTCATGAATTTAAGTTGGTAGTGGTAAAAGTAGTTTGTTTCATTCAGCTTATCTGTGTTTTCTAACTGTGCTATGAGTGAAACGGGCTGGTGAGCTTCTAAGGACACAGAACCTTGGTAAAGTTGGTTCCGAACCACTCCGTTTAATTGACCCCAGCTGGATTTGAACCCGTGACCGCGCGTACAGAAAGCGATCGCTCTAACCTCTCGACCATTCTGAGGTCTGCAGTGCTATGAATGGCTAAAAGACACAGTATATTATATTTACGTTGCACAAGATTTTTTTTTCTGTGCGTTATAATTAAGTTATTTAAAAATAATACCAAATAAATACTTCTGATTGTCTTAATTTATGAGCGTTGCGTAATAAAGTATAGTCAACAAGTGTTGATTAGCAGTGAAAATTGATCCAGAGGAAAAGATTTGTTTCTACATAAATGTAGTTAAGATGTTATTGACTTAGCTACAGACGTAGTTTCTATCCTCATAATCTTTGATTTAACGGACAAATACAAGATGAAAATCATGACAGATTTCGCTGTATAATTTAATTGCTTCATCTCATATAACTGACAACGATTTTACGAAAGATGAAGCTGTTCAATGGATGGGTGAAATCTTATGAAAATCAGGCGAGGAATCAAAATTGATGACTTATAAAGATTGGATGTGGTTGCAGTGTTGCCAAAGCTTGTTGCTAAAGGCAACACTGCAAGTCAGTAGCGTAACTAGAATTTTGCCCCCTCCCTGCACTTTCAATAACTTTCTAGGGCCCTGCTACCAGCATCTCTCACACGCAATTTCAGCAAATTCTTGTCACATCTAAAAGCCATACACCTGCTGTGCAGAACAATTTTGCCAGACTTCTAAAACGGAGATTCTCTCCAGACTGCGTGAAAATTCTCGCCCAGACTTAAAAATTCCTTCCCTTTTTCTAACCCTAAGAAAGTTTTAAAATTGAACTTTTAGACGACTTGTGATATTTGCTGGATTTGTATTGAACGTGTCCCTCCCCCTTCCCCCCACGCAACGCAGAATCTCGCGGCAATGCTCCTTCTTACATTGTATAGTGAAACTAGTAGGGCATTTGAGCGTTACATTGAAAATTATGAGGACAGAAACTACGTTCGTAGGTAAATCTAAGAAATGATCTTCGTCACGAGACAGTGTTTACGGTAAGAGTCCAGTGATGTCATGGAGGGTATAAGCAGGTATACGCCGTATACCCACTTCAGTTTTTTAGGTATCACCGTATACCCACCTAAAAATTATAAAATACGCAGGTATATGGAATAGTAAACGAGAGGTTTCGTTACAATGAGCGAAGCGTATACCCACCTAAAATTTAGCATTACATCCCTGGGTTAGGGTATAATTATTGAGAATAAATATACGATTATCGTGTGTTGTATGAACAATAACATTTGTACAAGGAGTACTGCATACGTTCTGGATGAATCTTTGCATCAGCAACGGTATATGATTTCTATTGCAAATACTTCTTATTTATTTATTCATTAAGGAAGATACTTAGATAGATTTAGTAATTCTCTTTAAAGGAACCGAATTACCTTGCCACTTAAAAAATATGGCACATTACTAAGTATTGATGTGGAGTCGGCTGGATTTCAGGCATATCCGAGAGCATATGTATTCATATCTTAATCTACTCATTGGTTAACATGTTGATTTGAATTTAAATTCAATTTTAAGGCCTTTAGCCAACTTTTGCTCAGGCCGTCGAGTGAAATGGTGGTAGAAAACGGGAGAACCCCGAAAAACTAATGCCTACGGTGTTTGTCCACCACAAACCCCACATGGCATGAGCTGGGATCGAGCCGAGGGCTTCAAGAACCAGAGGTAAGCGCTCTACCACTGAGCTATCGTGGCCCTAGTAACATTTTAATTAATTTCTAGCGGTCAGTTGTCATTTGCAAACAGTACAATATTAACTTCTTTCTTCTTTTCTATCAACTCTTCGCACGTCCACGGCAAAGTTAATTTTCGAAATATCACACGGTTATATGGGAAAGTATCTTATGGATCGTAATTACGAAATTTTGTTCCACGAAAGTAATAGGGTCATTCCATCTTAGAGTTGCCAGGTGTCCCGTATTTTAAGGTGAGAAATTCTGTTCCATTTTAACAGTATACGGGACGCCTTTCCCCCGTATTTAAACATTTCACTTCTACCTTGATTACAGCTATGCATTTATCGATGTTGAACTTCACTCGATTCTGTGAAATTTAACTTCCTTTGGCTGAATGCGTTATATACTCCCATCAGAATCACTGGGTTCATTTTATAAGAAACATTTGGGCAGGTTTTAGAAGAAATGATTAGTGCTTTGAATATCGGTGAGATTTGTTCAGCTTTTAATTTGGATAACTTATGAAGAATTTTCTTCCCATAAAAATGAATTACGTGATGCTGGATGTAGTAATGTGAACTCTAAATGGATGATTTTTCCTGTAAAGTTAATTCAGATGCAGTTCGAAATATATTGGTATTGATTTCGAATTTTTATCTTCAGGAATCTAAGGCAGGGATAGGGGAGAGGAAAGGATTCGGGAAGGTGTCGGCTAAGGCCTATGGTGATGAAGGTGGCCATCCCACCATTTGCCTGATGTAACTGAGGTAAAACTTCAGACAGGACGGTCGGCCGCCGGGGTGGAACCCACGACCTCCCGAATGCTACTCCAATGTTCTACCACTGAGCTACGGCGGCTCTGTATATTGATATACTATGTAGTGAGCATTCGTCGTTTTAACGCATTTGAGATAGTTTTTCAATTCTTAAAAGCAAATTGAGAGATGATAGCAATAAATATTCAGCAATTCTGATAAAATCATAAATTCAAGTTCCACTTAATTTTTATCATAGTTGGCAGACATTTTATGACTTGATTAAGGCAGACGCAGCATTAAGGCCAGTGCTAGAAGTAAAATATTGAGGATTTTAAAATGAATAGTGTGTGCAAACTTCAATACCTCGTATATACCAGTTTGTTAATCATCATAATGAAAAGATTAAAATTCAGTAATACCTTCGTGAGTGTTTCCTTGAGTTAACTGTCGTGACATGTTCCGTATTGACATTCTAGAAACCCTGTCAGCCCTATTCCGTATGAAATCGAGAAATCTTAATAATAAATGGAAGCTGCACTTTGTGAAAATGTGCACATTCATTCTATCACGTTAGCATGAGACGAAATGTAGATTTACAGTTTGTTTCCTTTTACCATTCGATCGTAGCAACCATTTATCTACGGGCATGTGTGCGTTGTTGAACGTTTTCAGAGCTTTACAAAACATAGCAAAGTTATAAGACACAAAATTGGTATTTGCAAGTTACGATGGCAATATGGCGGCGGATTCCTTGATCGTGAATTTTCAGTAATGTTTTACATATACTTGTAATGGATATTTTAACCTGAAGTTTGTAGTAGTGTACCTCAGGATATTGAATATGAACCGTAAAATGTAACTTCGCAAATATTATATTTCCTTCTTGGTGAGAAATGGGTCCAAAATTGTTAGAATTGAAAATTTGTTACTCTTCAAGGTCAAAAAAGTGATGTGACGAAATAAACATCTGAAAATAATAGTCAGTATTGCTTTGTGGCATCCTTCGAATGGATATGTTTTCATTTCGTTATTTAAACTCCTTTGGATGGGACGAAAGTTTAAAATAGCCAAAGAAAATTCAATTGTGCGAGCAATAGGCTAAGCTTGTTCAACATGCGAAAGGTAAGTACTATTAGACGCCAATATAACAGTACTATGTATATTGCGCTAATAATGAAATTTAACTAACTTAAATTTAAATTTATGAAATTTAACTAACTAACTATGGCTTATGGAACGCGCAAGTTCATCGCCGCAGTAACAAACGTTCGCCATTGAATTCTATCCTGGGCAATATTAAGCCAGTTTTCATCACAAACACCTACTTCTCGAAGATCTCGTCTAATATTGTCTTCCCAATTTCCTCTTTCCATCCGGTCTTCCAACCAGGATATAATGTAATCTTCGTTTTCCCCCCATCCGAGCTACATGGTCTGCCCACCTTAGTCGTCGCGATTTCATTATTTTTACATCTGGTGAATCGTACAGTCCGTGGAGTTCTTCATTATGCAGTCTCCTCCATTCTCCAGTCATCTCGTCGCGTTTCGGCCCGTGTATCTTTCTTAAAACCTTATTTTCAAATACACGTCATTTATGTTCATCTGCTAGGGTCGTACTCCAACTTTCGCAACCGTAAAGTATTACCGGCCGAATAACCGTTCTTTATATTTTTAATTTCAGTTTCCTTTATATTAATCGCGATGTTAGAAGTGTTTGGACTGAATAGAAACATGCGTTCCCCGATACGAAGCGACTTTTTATTTCTTCCGTGACCTCATTTTTGCTTGTTACGTATGCTCCCAAGTATTTAAATTTGTTTACTTTCTCTATGACCTCATCCCTAATTCTTATGTTTTTATTTCCTTCATTCCCTGTGTTTGGGCTTGTTATCATGTATTTTGTTTTATCTATGTTTACCTGTAGACCTATCTGATCGCACGCTTCTACTAAGGCATCGGTGTTGCTTTGTAGTGCATCTATATCGTTCCCTATTAAATCTACATCATCCGCGTATACGAACAGTTGATTCAAACCATTCAATGATAGTCCCTTTTTGTCTCCTTTAATTTTTAAAATCCCATATTCTAACGCAAAGTTAAACAGTATCGCAGGCAAGGCATCGCCTTGTTTCAATCCGTTGCGAATTTTGCAACTATCTGACATATTATTACCTATCCGTACTCTGCTTATGGGGTCGCTGAGACACATCTTCACTAGTTGGACCAACAGGAATTGTAATTTGAAATTCCGTTTCTATATTATTAGTGTAAGGAAAATGAATAATGATAAAGATTTTAGTTCAAGAGTTTCAACAACTACATATGAAGAGTCTGAGACGAATGTCTTTTGAACACTAGAGTCAAACATGGATTGACTTAATACAGCAGATAATACATATACTACGCAACATACTGGGCGGCCAAAACAAAAACTGTCCCAGAAAATGTTTATAATTCTGACACTAAATGCACCCTTGTCAGAATTATAAACAAGAGAACTGCCCTTTACAGAAGATGTTGGAAATGGCCACCGTTGACGTTGATGCAGCGTTGTGCTCAATTTATAAAACTGCGACACGCGTAGCAGCTCTGCCTGAGGGATGGCAGCAATAGCGTTTTTAGTGTTATGCAGTAGCTCTTCCAGTGTGTGGGAATTATTTGAGTATACCTGATACTTCAACTTGCCCTACAGGGAGAGAGATCAGGCGCTCATGGCCAGAAGATTTTACTGCCTCTGCTAACTACCTTCTCACAGAACACTTCATGAATTCCTGACAAGGTTGCAAGTGTGGTGTGTGCTGTTGCTTCATCTTGCTGTAAATATCCATACAGTCGTTCATCTTCTGTGAGTTGATCCACAAATGGGATAACTGATTCTAGACATACCGGTGAGCATTAAAAGTTTGATGAAAGAATTGTTACCAAACACCAATCTTAAGGTTTTCCAACGGCTGTTTGAACAAACTGATGAGGATTTGCTTGCTGATGGCGCGTGTTTGTTCTGAGTTCACATACTGGACAGCCTGAACCAGGCTTCATCTGGAGAAATGAAAAGCTAAGGATCCAAAAGTCTTGATTCCACTTCATTCAGAAACCACCGACAGAATTGAACACACGTAGGTTTGTCTGGAAGCTTTAACTCATGGACAACAGAAAATTTGTTACGATGGAGATGCAGGTCCTTTTCGATAATGCTCTTACACGACGATTTCTCAAATCCCACTTGCACAGGTAACCGGCGTTGAGATTTTGTGGACTTTTTTGCAAGTTATCATTCACTTGAGCGATATTTTCTGGTATTCAAACTCGTTTTGGATAGTTACGGTTTTTATTCGCAACAGAACCCGTTTCGCACCATTTTGCCACTAAAGTTTGCATTGCATATTTTGGTGGAGGTTTTGTCAACACACTTCCATTCTTAAACTTTTGTGCAAGTTCATCACACGTTTTCCACGAATTGTGCTTCACATAACACTCAACAATGAACACGCGCTGTTTAATCGTTAGCACCTTTTTGTGTTGCATTCAGCTGATCACTAAACACGTCTGCACCTCTCACTCAAACAACTGGTTGCTGTCGCAGGCTCCTCTCACAACCAGTTGTGTCTGTCCCAATTTCTAATGATCTTTTTCCTGTTTAGATTACGTTTTCACGAAATTCCGAAAACATATTTCCGGGCCAGTTTTATTTTAGCCACCCTGTATATGTATATGTGACCTCTGGGTGGCCGACGGTTCAGCGCGCTCGCTTTCTGTGCGCGAGGTCTTTTGAAAGGAGTGCTTCGGGTCGGGCCCTACTTAACAAAACGTTAGGTCCCGTCCTTAGAACCCCGGCTCGTTTATAACGTTAATATAATTTTAATTACTTAATTAATATGGAAATGTAGATGATGACATGCTTGAACTAAGATACTCATCAGTATTTATTTGTGTCCACTTGACTGATTATCAAATAAAATGGGGTTATAAAATGTGTTGGCGTAGATTTGATTACTTTAGTAATTAACATCATCTTATATGTTGGCGTCTGTTAGTACTTACCTTTCGTATGCCAAATAAGCCTAGATCATTGCTAACACAATTGGATTGTTTCCCTTTTTTAAACTTTGTCCCACCCAAAGGAGTTTAAATAACGAAATGAAAACAATTTTGACTATTATTTTCAGATTTTTATCTCGTCCCCCACGTTACTTTTTTTTTTTTTTTTTTTAATACCTTGAACGGTGACAATTTTCCAATTCTAGCAACTTTGGACACATTTTTCACCTAGAAGGAAATTAAATATTTATGAAGTTACATTTTATGGTTGATATTCAATACACTGAGATACTCTACTACAAAATTCATGTTAAAATATACTTTATAGTACAATGAAGATGCACAATCAAGCAATCCCACATATCAAAACCGGCGCTCCGCCATATTGCCATGCAACATCGTAACTTGCAAATGCCAATTTTATGTGACAGTCTAGTCCTGTACTATCGCAATGACACCAATCCCAGTCTTATAACGTTGCTATATGTTTTGCTACACAGGTTTTAGCAAAGCTTTGTAGCCTATACAGGTTAGCAACGATGCACACATACCCGATGGAAAATGGCTGCTACAATCGAATGGTAAAGGAAACAAACTGTAAATCTACATTTCATCTCTGCTAACATGATAGAATGAATGTGCACACTTTAACACATTTTTAAAATAGTGCAACTTCCATTTATTTTTAAGATTGTCGAATTCATATTGAGTGACCCAGTAGAAATAGTAAAAGTGTTTCTTTTTTTTTTTTTCAGGTAAACTTGTAAGTATGTGTATCATACAATCCTATTTGAGTGAAGTATTCTATTAACTACGTCATAAAAAAGTCATGGCTTTTGCTTCTCAAAAGCTGGCTGACACACTAAGGTTAGACTGTGCACCGACCGTGTGCCTACCTTGTTATTTGGTTGAAGTCTCTTGGTAGTCTGTTCCATTTAAAATGTATTTGAAAGCTTTTTTTTTTAAATTCGCATATGTAGGACTGTGCACAAACCATGAGCCTTTCGAGTCGCTTTGAAAGTGATTTCGCAAGGTCACAGTTCGACACAGGCTAAGCACGGTCGCAGCACAGTACTATATGTGTGAACGTAGTAAAGTAGGGGACTATGTCTTACACCTTGTGGAGCTCCACTGATATTCGGGTTTTGTCGGAGCGAACGAATTTATCCGAAGTTGAAATGACGATGTAATCGTGCCGAATCACTAACACGAAGAAAATAATGGTAATAATTCACTGGCAAAACAAAAAATATTAGTTGAAGAATTAAATAGAGCGTTCCTAATCTTTAACACTATAGCGTTAATATTAATTAACCATAACTATAATAATTAACAGCATTTTCTGGGGCCTTTATAAGACGAGGAAAGCTGTAGAATTTCCCTTTATGAGGACAGAGTTGCCTTTCGCAAAGAACAGCATGATCACTGGCCGACCTGGTATCCATGTGGGTTGGGGCGCTAAGCCAACGACTCAAAGGTCCCGGGTTCGAATCCCGGCTGGGACTTGGATGTGAATTTTAACTAGCATCGCATTCATAATCGTGACGGGCCGAAGTCAAAGTTACTGAAAATGGTCCATACAAAATAAAGATTTTTTTTTTAGAAAGCATGATCGCTGCACAGTCCTACATGTGTGAACAACAACAACACAATCCGATAGGAACACAGTACGTGCGCAGGTGCCACAAGCCCTATATGTGTGAATCAACCTTAAGTAAGCGTTGTTCTTTTTTCAAACTTAAATGACTATATCATTGATCGTCATTTATTTGTGCTGCTTCCAGCGATCGAGTCATTGTAGTCGGGTTATAGCTGCCGTATAGACCTTCGTGTGTTTGTAAGTCTATCTCTTCAACGGAAGGAGATAGGAAATAACGAACTTTGATATGAAATCAGACTAAATAGAATTTATATAAGTAGTAACCTGGCTTGAGATTGCCCAGGGTAGAATCCAGTGGCGAACGTTTGTTACTGCGGCGATGAACTTGCGAGTTCCATAAGCCATAAAGTTAGTTAGTAACCTATGTCCGATTTCAGTTCCAGCTAAAATAGTAGAGAAATAGTTCACCCAGTTTAAAAGACGCAGGTAGTGGTGTGTACTACATAACGTGTGAATGCAATAGCCGTTATGTAGGCCAAACCAAACGTAAGGTTCGGGTTAAGCTCAAAGAACATGCTAAACACTAAAATTCCGTATCATGACTATCTGAACTTCTTAAAAGTACACACGTAAAAAGGTGGTGACGTTTCGCCAAAGGCGTGGCGTCGATGAGGGAGCAAAAGAAAGATAGAAAGGAGTATCGAATCGTGGTGATGAAGAGTTGTACTGAAGTTGAATCTAGATACAGAACAGCTGGGTAAAATTTGGTTAACAGTTATGGATATGAAGAACAGACAACATAATAAATTAGTTCTTTATTACTATCTACAACCTTAACCAAAAGATACTCGTTGTTCAATGTTCTTTGCAATATACCTGTACATTGATTCATTTTATTACGTACAAAGATGAGGGATCTCCATTATCCACACTGTTATTAACAATTTTAGATCCTTAAAAGCACTTCTAGCAAATTTTAAGTCTGATATTCCTTCCGGTTTTATCTGACCCTTCCTTTCTTTGGATTTGACGATGCAGACAAATTGCGCTGCGAAATCCGTAGTACTCGTTGTAATAGTTAATAATTGTTTTTGAGAAGACTTGCTAAAAGCGTGAATCGTTCTTCTTTGCATCCACTGAATTTCAGTATTAAGATGTTCATAATATTATTTAAAAGAGTACTTGATCCACTTCCGGTCAAGATTTTACTGGAAATAGTATTATTGATAAATCCTATTAAAGTGAAAGACCTGACAGACTCCGAGAGCCACCCGAAAGTTACTACAAGAAGTCGTGTTCCTTTTATTTGTTTTCAACGGCAATTTTCTATGATTTTAGAGATTTTAATACTCATCATTGAACAAACGATAACAAGAACGCAATTCAAAATTATTTTAAACGAAGAAAGCCTGCCTGGACACATTGTTTAAACTAAGCTTCACTTTAGTTGGAGCTTCCTCTAGCGCACACAAGTCGAATTTTGAATTTGAATTTTATTTGGTTCAGGGCGGATGGATGATGATGAGAGAATTGGTGGAATGAAGAAAGTGGGAGGAACCGGGAGAACCCCGAGAAAACCCACGCACACATTGTTTGTTCACCACAAAGGCCACATGGCATGAGCCGGGATCGAACCCAGGGCCCCACGCATCAGAGGTGAGCGCTCTACCACTGAGCCACCGCAGCCCCACAAACACATTTGAAATGGGTAGGTTCGTAGGAGCTGATTGGACCAACTAAAATATAGTGCAGCTCTCTTGTAAGGTGTCCTGGTAAGGCTTTTCCATTTTTAAATTTAGAAGATGACACGAGGCCATAGCTCACTGACGGACGTCAGCTTGAGACGGATGGATGCCAGTCCTCCCGTACAATTTAAATTTAAGTAGTTTAAAAATTTTAATCATTAATTTAAATAATTACATTTTCCTCTCTCTTACTAAAAAAATTCATTTATTCAAGGAAATCTACTCCTGCGTCAGCGACTGCTACATCTGCGACTGCATCTCCAGCCATAGCATCGACTTCTTCAGTGACTAGTCTCACTACCACCACTGCTACAACGCTTCCTGTAGTTCCTCCTCCTGCGCCGCCAGAGCCCTCGCCTCCTCAGGTTGATGACGCCGCAGTTGATGCCATCGTCGATAACAGCTCCGATAATCCAGACTGGACCTATGATCCTAACGAGCCCAGATATTGCATCTGTAATCAAGTCTCATATGGTGATATGGTGGCCTGTGATAATGAGGATGTAAGTTTCTTTTTTTTTTTTTTTCATATATATGGTAGTTTCAAACTCTTGTCACAGAATAAATGATATATTATTCATTACTAACATGAGCGTAGTAAATTTAATCCGAAACACATCGTATTTTCATAAAATCAACTATATATGTCCTGTCAGTGTTAGCAACACCCTAAAATTCTGTGGAGGACTGTCTGTTTAATTTTATTTTCTCGTCCCAACTTTTTGCAACGCAGGCTAGTATCCTCAAATGAAAGCTAGATAGAAACTGACTTCAGAATTAATAGGAGCTCAATGTAAGCGGCCGCTTTCAATGACGGAACAGCAAGCAAACTGATCACGTACCCTTAACTTACCGAGCGGCCATGGCTCAATGGTAGAGCATTGGTTTAGCATTCGGGAGGTAGTGGGATCAGTCACAGCAGCCGGGATGGTACCTTCAACTTGAGCTCTGACCGACACCACCTCGCCTTCCCTATCTCGGCCTGAGCCTTAGATGCCTAAGGCCATAAATAAAATTCAATATACAGAGTACGAGCACCCTTAACTTATAGCGTGTTGGCCGCTTAAATTCATTTGTTACAATGATAACCACATAATCTGAATTGTTTCACACTTACTCTTGATATCTTCGTGCAGAACTTTTAGATTTTCCATTTGATCATCTCGAAATTTAATTTTAAAGGCTTTGCAGAATCGTAAACTTCGTCTCTGTCATTATTTAGTGTATACGTTTGAGAAGACTGAGGCCCTTACTTTAATTTGAGGTACACAAAATTCATGTAAAAAAAATAGGGAAGGCCAAACGGATCCGGATCAAGTTTAGGATCTTAGGGTCCGAGTTTCAGATCTTTGGATCCGGGTTTCGGATATTATAGTACATATATGGTAGTTTGGAATTGGTAATATTTCGGAATGAAATGGGTCTTCGTTAGTAATTTAGGGTTGTCTTTAAGTTGTTCACAGAAAGTTTTACACGGCATAGTTTGTTTTTACCGTGAGCATTTGCTGAATGAATTCAATTTCCATTTGCAACTTTTCTTCAGCCCATGTGTAAATAATTCCTCCACTCCATAAGGGGCATTGCTGCCCGGGACACACAATAGTTCAAGTATGTCAATGTAGGGAATGTTATTGTCTTTGAGATTTGGTGACTTAAAATTTCCACTGAGTAGGGGAAGCCGGTCCACACAAACTAACGAAAGGAGCTAGTACAGAGAAAGTTCACAAATGGGAATAATTTGCTCAACCTAGATTCCGTGCACAAATTACTTATTTCAGTTATTCTGGCAGACCAATGAAACTGATTATTCCTGACAGCTGACATTTTTGCTTTCAAAACTATAGTAGCCGTTACGTCATTGCAGTTTGGTTCTTTCTCCCCGCGGAGAACCATCACGTTGTTTGATGGAAAAAACTACTGAAACCTACAACGCTAAGATCATTCCTTTATTCTTTGAAGGAAATAAATTGATCAATGTGTCAATGGCTTAAAATGGTTAAGAGTGTAGACAACTGGGCCGCTCATTGCATAAAACTGTCGAGTATTCTATTCCTAATGTGCAAGGGCACAGACGAATGGATTAGAAGTTTGTAAATAAATAATATGTTTGTTTTACTCGAATCTCGAAAAATGAGCGAGCCTCGCCTTTATGTACCACCGGCAGTTAATCATACGATATTCGCACTGGCAAAACAATTCCATTCTTTGCATTCATTGTTCTAAACTCGAAGAATGGTGAATTTCAAATATAACATACATGATATGTAAAGAATATGGTGGTGACCCTAAGTGTGTATTGTGGACACATGACTGTGAGTTGTACGAAACATGTACTTCATGTAGAACTGTAACGCAACTTCGAATACTTACATCCCTCCGTGAGGACTGAAAATGCACAAATACGTCAATAGCATACGCAAGTTGTAAACTAACACAACGCTTTTTATTATTACTTTTTCCTTTTAATAATATTTACCCTTGTTTGATAATGATTATTAATAATTTAATCTTGCATTGAGCATCCAGGTAAAATATTGTATCATTTTATCCGCGATTGGCGTTGCTGTTAAGTATGCATCAGAAGTTCATGTAGCGAATTATGTAGTGGAAATATGCACTGATAACTACGTACTTCAAGGTTGCATGTTCCAAGTGCGCACTAGAGCTTTTGGACCCAGCCATTATTATTTTGGTGTTGCCAAGTAGTGCAGCTTTTCCAGTTCACACCATTTTATGGTTAATGTAAAGCAACGATCTCCAACAAAAGATGGCAGCACTATCTCCGTTAATGCTTTACATTAACCTTAATCAAAAAAGGAGTATCTGTTCATCCCACTTCACGGTATGGTACATGGGATTAAGATTAACCTCGTTGTTCACCGAAACTGATATGTATATTCAATGAAATGCCTCTTGGGGTTCCAGGCGTGCCAATTAGTTTGTAGTTACCGGCGTTTTAATTACTATTTCTGTGATTATCTTCGAATAGAATCCTAGGAATGAATACAAACCAATTGAAACGGCCATAACATTTCTTGTATGACATTCTTTGCTTATTTAATGATAGCAGTATTTACGTAAACGAATGAAAAAATAATTACAACTTTTTTTTTTAAATCTGTTTTCAGTGTCCTTTCGAGTGGTTCCACTATCCTTGTGTTGGAATTACTGCTCCGCCAAAGGGTAAATGGTATTGCCCTCAATGTACGTCGTCCATGAAGCGCAGAGGAAGGAAATAAAGCCAATGCTATCCAGGAAACTTTCTGTTCGATTCCCTGGTGTATAGCATTCCTATTAACATAAGTTTAGTGAGAGAACTTTCGGTGGTAATTGATGTTGCCTTATTCAAATCTATAGACTAAAAAAAAAAGTATAAAAAAAAGTTCAGGTTGAGTGCTCTTAGGTGATTATGCTTTAAAACAGTCCTCGTGTGTGTAATTATTCTTCAGTTGTATATGAATATTCTGTCAGTATGTTGTGTACATGTGTGAGAGAGAATGTATAGCGAGAAATCTACGTCGGAGTTGTTCTTGTTAGCGCATGCTGTGTTTTCTTGGCTTGTGTGCATGGATGCAGAAACCTTGCATATGATGTTTTGTATAAAAGGAAGAAGAAGAAGAAGAAAATAGATGACGTGTAATGTCACATCTTGCTCATTAATGAACGTTTACGTTTCAGTCTCCTGTAATTTTTTTTTTTCTGGATAATAAAAATGCGGAAATGAAAGTTTTTGCAATAACTGTGGGTGTTTTCTTTCGTAGCGCCCATACAGTTTAGCCTGTCTGTACCTCCCCCTTCCCCGCTAGATCTTAGTGACTACAAGTCAGAGATGAGCCAAACACCGTTGAATGAGTCTTGGTCTGAAAAGGTAGGGAAAACTATGACTTTATATGTATTACCGCTTTTTTTTAACCTGGTGACTGAAACTGGCAGGTCCTTTATATTTGGGTCGTCGTCTCCATTTTATTAATCCGTGTATTACCCCTTCCCCTAGATCTGAGTAACTACATGAGACAAAGATTAATTATACGGGATGTCCCCGAAATAATGGTGTAAACTTCGATAGGAGAGGAAAACATTTCCTTTCAAAATTATGCGTAGTTTTCGAGATGCAGGCGCTCAAAGTTACGACTGTGTCATCACCGACGATGTCATAGCTCGACACAATGACGTAAGCGGTGTCGGCTTAGCAAATCACACTCGAAGTAGTACCCGATACATCTATTTAAGCAGTGTTTTTGATTGAAGGAGTGCTCATAGACTGATTTCGCAGCCTAAGATTTTCTTTGTCAATTAATTAGATGGTTCCATAGTGCAGGCATAGAAATTCCCTCTAATCTGCTTTCGCCAATCATGTATTGGGTGTTACTTCGAGTGTAATTTGCTAAACCCACACGCTTACGTCATTACTTGTCGAGATATGACGTCATTTATGACGATCCTGCCGTAACTTAGAGCGTCTGTATCTCCAAAACTACGCATAATTTTTAATTTCTTCAAATGAACTTTTTTTTTCTTGTTTTGATGTAAGTAATTAACTTCCGAAGTTTGTACCATTTTTTCGGGGACATCCTGTATTCCTTTGGATTCCTGATGATTTGAAAGGGTGGGGAAAACTTTGACTCAAAGCCTGGCAGGTCCTCTTCATTTGCTTAGCTTTCTCCATTGTAAGAATGGAGACGCTATGGTCTCTATAAAACCACATAGAGAGAAACTGATTTCAGATTTGAGTTGAGTAGCCTTGATTTGGATGGCCATTTTGACCCTGAAACTGGCAGGTTCTTTACTTTTTGGACAGTTTTGTCTTTTTTTTTTGTTAAAAAAAATCATCTAAACCCCCTTTCTAGATCCCAGTACATTTGATATTATATAAGGGTGCTCTGGTTTCGTCTATAAAATATCATTGTTCTTGTTTTTGTTGTGGAATATGATACAATTTCTGATAGGTGGATTCTTTCGCTGGTTGCCTTTTAATCAAGATATCCGGGATTCGATTCCCGGTGAGGACAAATGAACTATTTAAGTGTGACGTCCAAACCTGTTCGTTGCCATAGAAATGATTGAACAAAGTGGTTCGAAATCCACTTTACATTGCAGAACCTGTATTTACTATATCAACTTCATAGTTGTTGTGGTACGAAATTTGGAGGGTTTATTATTATTATTATGGTTTAAGATTATTGAACTGTGTGGTTTTATTGCTCCACAGATTTTAGAAATATTTTCCGTTCACCAAATGCTTTTCGTAAGGTACGAATTGTTTATTGTACCATTTGCAGCATAAATTTTCAAGATATGTTTCAAATTGTTGAGAGGCTGTTCAAGTATTACATCCAGAGGCGGAGGGGATCAAGCTTTGATGACTAAGAATGTGCTTACGTAATACATGAACGACCCCTGAATTCTTGGTCGAATGGAACAAACCTTTCTTCGCAATTAGAATGAAATACATAAAACATAACTCGTATAGAATATTCTTCCATGGTCTCATATATAGTAAATGAAATAATGAAGTTATTTACATAAAAAGAAAACATTAATTTGTCGTATACATAGTCAATATAGCAGAGGTAAAAAAAAAAAACCTTTCTGTAAAATCTTCTCCCTTGAAATCAAACCGTGGTAAGGCAGACTTTCTATCTAAGTCAGTAGTCAGTGATCGTTCAACTTTTCTGAGCTCGCAGCACGCTTGATCGCTGTGTGGTATTACATGTGGTGCACTGGATGGTAGAGTTGCGCTAAAGACGTTACCGCATAACGTGTTTGTTTAGGCAAAACCTAGTTCTAGAGATGTCTGGAGTGCTCCCGAACTCTAATTGAGGGTGTGTGTGTATAAACTCGTCAACATGTTAGTCGCCAATTTAGTGAGGTTTAACTAGTGTTGTTATGTTAAGCCATGTTTATGAAGTGATTCGGACTACTTTAAACAATGAAGTTCGTGAATTATTGCAAGGTTAAAGATGTTCGATTTTTCTTTTTGGGCACGCCATTCCAAGGCACACTAACCTGCAGTGGCTCTTCGTTTGAGAGTAACTGATCTAAGCTTTGTTACCTGGACTTTTGGCTAAGTCATGCAATCCAGTCAGCGTGGACGTAATACAGAACGGTAGGGAGAGGTCGTTTTTGTGGCAAGGTGATTTGCGGACCCGCACTCTGCCTCGGGTTTAAACGCAAGCATCTTTCAGATAACTTTAATGAGATCAATCATATTCTCGTTCTTAGAGGATGCATGATCGATTGGAAGCAAATTCGAGGCCCTATCAGGATCTAAATCCCTTTTTTGTGAGTGGTAACGCTGGGAATCTTTGACTCCTTGTAGTCAAAGATCCTGGGTTCGATTCCCGGTGGGGGAAGACAAGTGGTTCGGAACCCACATTAAACTGTAGTCCCGTTCTTTGACGTAATCTTCATCCGATGGAAGGCATTGGTAAACCACCACTGGTTCACTTTACCCAGGTACCTTCGGGCAGAACATCTATCAGTAGAATCGGTTTTCAAGCAATTTTAATTTCGCGTTGACTTGTAAGGTATTTTCGTGTTCATTACTTTTTATTTTGTAACGTATTTAGGAGTTCATTTTGTAACTAAAGAAATCAATCTTTTGTGCTTATGATCTTGTATGTCCGTAATTGTCTGATTGTTCAGAGAACGAAGTTACGCTAGTTGACTGTAGGTGACACTGTGATTTAGTAACATCCTGCTTCTTAGTGAGAATAAAAGGAACTCATCGCATCTAGCTACAAATAAAAGTGAATAATTGATTGTTCTGCAAAGGCTCGTAAACCATTCAACGCATTCCCTACAAACTTGACATTAATCGTCCTCAATACCATACAAACACGACTCTATGGGTTCCCGGCCCCAAAACAACCCACTTGTCAGTGTTGCAATCTTATTATAGAATTTAATTTTGCAAACTCGTTACCTTTAAATATGACTGCACTAGTTTTTAAAAAGTTATTTTATTTTTACTTTTTAGTGGACTTTTTTTTAAAGATTAAATCGTCTGAACCATTCTCACGTGGTGCGCGAATAAGATTTATTGTGTAGTTTCCATGGAAACGGGAAGTAAATTAAGAATTCAGTATAGTTAAAACACACTGAAGGCAATTGCTCCTACATGGTCATTAGCTTCAATCGGTTCAACTTACGTTAAGGGTCTTTCAGGCATTACGTAGGCACATTTTCAGCCATTTTAGATCTCTTATAAGCAAACATATTCAGATTCCCGACCCCCTTATCTTGTGCTTACGTAATACTTGTCAAATTTCTTATCGTTATTTGACAGTACAAAAAACTGTTTAAATCTTCACTAACATGTTCTTAAGAGACTTTATGTAAGTGAATTACTAACACTAAGATGAATTTTATCTTTTAGAAATGCACAAGTCCTTTGTACGAGACTTCAGGGTGGCCGAGAGGTTAGAGCGCTCTTTCTGTGTGCGTGGTCGCGTGTTCAAACCCCGCCGGGCTCCATTGAACGCAGTGGTTCGTGGCCCACTTTACCAAAAACTGTAGGTCCTTCTTAGAAGCTCACCAGCTCGTTTAGGACTTCACTCACTCCTTTTGTACAGGATTTCAATAGAAGACAAGTTTCTGCGTAGCTTTGTACGGAAGATATAGAAAGAAATACTCCGTAATTAGAATTTGATGTGTGAAAATAGGGAATCCTTTTTTTTATGCGCCTACTCGGTCCATGTGTCGACAACTTTCAACTCAGGTCTAGGAAGCGGTTTGAGGTGTCGTTGAAAAGGTCTCGGCGAGACCTGTTCAAACCCGTATCAATGATACACATTGTAGGGGCGGTGACAGAAAACGAGGAGACAATTTGTATCTTTGGAACTACTTGAGTTAGGAAGGAGGTTGGGGTGTCGATGAAAGGTCTCGGCAAGACGTGTTCAAACCCGTATCATTCATCTGAATTGCAGGGGGCGGAGTTCGTGTTTCGGGTGGGAATTTTCAACTTTGGAACTACTAGGGCTAAGAAAGTGGTTGAGGTGTCGTTGGAAAGGTCTCAACCCAATTTTTTCCTACGGAACATGCAGACAAAATATATACTGTATATGCCCTATTTTATGAATTGTAATTTACTTACAATGACTACTAGAAGACACAAAAACAAGCAAGTAACGCAGATTTTAGTCAAAATAGCCGAATGCTAGGATTTTTTCACTTACACCGTTCGTTTATATCTCCTGCATCAGACATGAGTTGCAATATACAATGAATAAATACCTTTGTAAAACTTTGTAAACTTTCTTTTGTATGGGCCATTTTTAGTAACTTTGACTTCGGGGCCCGTCACAATTATGAATGCGATGCTGTTTAAAATTAACATCCATGCCCCAGCCAAGATTCGAACCCGGGACCTTCGGCTTAGCGTCCCAACCCACATGGCTACCAGGTCGGCATAATGAATACCTTGTGTAGATTTTTTCGAATGAAAATAATTGACTATTATCGGCTAATAAAGCTTCTTTTAACTTCTACCGATACAATGGGAGCAAATTAAAGATGAACAGTGTCACTTAACTGTAATTCTGGATTATTAATACAAAAGTTTTCTCCTGACAAAACCTTTGCAATAGAACACATTGTAAAGAATATCCACTGTTTTGGTCGACATTTTCTTCGACTGCTTGTTCCACTTCACCACAATTATTATTTATTTTACTGTCTGATTTACCAGATCTATTTATTTCGTGAGTAGCAATCCTGACTGTCCCAAAGAAGTTATAACAGCACGGAGGAGACGAACATTTGCTTTGATATACAACAGTTTACCTGCAATTTTATCTTGCGATATCAGTTCTTGAGCTTTTAGGAAGAAAAGTTTACAGTTTTCGCAGAAAAAAAAATGAAAGAACACACTTGTAAAAAAAATCAGAGGAAGAAAGAAAACCAACTTCGGATATCACGTGTATAGAAAAAGCTTTAAAAAGTAAAAATTTGTTCCGTATGTCCAAAAAAAATCATTAGAAGCAAATGCCCAAATATGCTCTAACGAAGTACCTTTATTTCAATTAGTTCTTTCATAAAATTAATTTCTTTATACTTTAGCAACTCATCAGTCTTGTAGAAAGAAATATCATGCAAATCCTAGCCCTATTGATATATATATATAGGATGCTCGTTGTTGAAGCTTATATCCGTCTGGGCTCCGCTCACTTGTTTTTGCGTAGTCTCTTATTGGTTCGTAAGCTTTCGTCGTTTTGTTGTCTCACTAGTTAGAATTCTGAGAAGGGGTGACAAAATAGAGAATATTTTGTGTTAACCTTGCATGGAAATGTGGTGTTCATTAGCCAAATACCTATGAACATAAGTCTCGAAAGGAGCAGAATTATTTAATATAAGGATAGACATTTATTAAGAGATGCAGAAACACCAACATGAAATACCAATTCATGGTAGATGCTGTAATTTAAACTTATTACTCTGATATGATGGCAAATGCGATTTACGATGTCCTAGAATCAGGCTATACTATAGTCTGTCCAAAGGCTTAAGGTGAGTGATCTTCGAACGATCTATATCCAATGAATATGGACGCAATCGGAGAGCTTCCTTTTTTCATTTTGTTTTTTGACTAGGCGGTAACCGCAATATTAATTCCGTTAACTCAGGTTCTAACACATGGTGTGTGCTACAAAAAATACCTAACCTAACCAATGGTCACTAATTTTAAACAACCACGCTAGAGTTTGAACCCGTGTCTTCGGATTAGCTTTCCGATACGTTCACCACTAGGCTAATCTCTAAGTTCCCAAGGAGCGGCTTGTCAGTGTTCTTTATGGTTCAAGCAGTAATGCGCCTGCGCGTGATTGCTACACAAAGAGTTAATACTGCAGCTACCGCCTTCCGTGCTTTACTTTTATAAATTTGTCGTCTGCTTTCCCCAAATCTGCGTGAGTTGTGAAGGTCAAGCATGAAACAAACGCTACAATGTTGCCACGTCGAAACTCGACAGTCTCAGCTCATTGTAATAGACCGCAGCTGAATTCAGGTTGTTGCTAATTTTATTCGAAAAAGAACATTATTGGTTCAAAAAGACAGATTACTGTTTTTAATTTTACGTTCGTCTTGCTTGAAACTTGGCAAACAGTGCCTTCGAGTCAGCGATACCTGAACTCGCTCTACTTCAGGGAAATTAAATTCCATTTACTGCTCGCTCAACTCACAGGATCAATGACTCAGAAACCTGTTTCTCTCATTGGGTTTCCCTGTCGTGGTTTTTCTTCGTTCTTCAAGGCCAAACGTTATAAGAGTTTCATCAGACTATGGGGAAGAGTATGAATATGTATTTGTCCCTTATGCGGACATGGTGCTCTTACTATATGAAATAAATACACTTGTTGGAACCAGAGTAATGAACTGCATTATTTACGTTGTGGTAATTTTTTTTACTAATAGACTTAAGTCATTAGTGCTGTAGACTGAATCTTATCCACTCAAACACCTAAGCAATACCTCTTATCTATACACACAATCTGTTATACAAACTTATTATTTCAATATAAGTACTGTAAGCAAAATTTCTGGTATCATTTACTATTCGTACTAATACTGAAATGCTCCAGTGAGAAAATTTAATATCAGCTGTCCAGTTTTATCATGGGGTACATGGAACAAAATTAATGGCTTTATCACTGGTAAATCCATTATTTCCAAAATATTAAACGCTACGCAGTTTTCATAAGACCTCGAGTTGTTATTTTTTTCTTTGCCAAGCTAATTGATAAACAGTTGTTATTAGGTAGATTTCGAAGAAAATATACCTATTGAGATCGGTACGATATGAAAGTGTATATTTATATATATATATATATATA
>JAGDQP010011285.1:36049-53378 GCA_022664845.1 Lepisma saccharinum
TATGACCAAGAGTAGGTTACAATAAATGGGGCAAATCTTCCCTTTGGGGGCGCAGCCAACCGTGGGAGGGTGAAGATGTACTCCGTGGTGGTGTAGTGCTGCAGGGAGATTTTGGTTAAGATAAAGGAGGCGGATCCTCTCAAAAGCACTGAAGTTGGGGGCGAGCCCCGGCTCCCAGCGAAACTTCGAAATCTACCTCAGCCTGTAGGCCTACCGAAAGGGATATTTTTTTATTAAGAGTCACTGAATTGTTGCAGAAAAAAAATAAAATTAACCGTGTGGGCAAAGATTAGATTTATCTAAATCCAATGATTAGCTTCAGCACTGCGTATCGTTTCCTGAAAGTGTGTCTGGAAGATGGTAGAGACGTTGACGCAGAAGCAGGACCATCAATCCCAGGAAAAGATTCAAGAAATATATCGGGAAGCAGTCAGGGGGAAAAGACAAGCAGTAAGAATACAGATTTCAGGAGTCATATTCTATATTACTTATCTTACTAGGCACTGGATTTATTTCACAATTCGCTGCCCGAAACTGTTGACTGAAAAAAAAAAAAATCCAAAATTATGCGATTAGAAAAATTATAAATAGAATCACTGTCTCCTAGGAAAACGCCAATGTTCTGCTTCCGACCACAAGCCTGTTCACAGTTTTGGAATCACGACGAAGTCCAGTTGACTAGATGAAATATTGTGGACTATTCATTTATTTGTGAGATCAAAATGTGCATGCTCGATTAATGTTTCAAATTGCACGCTATCCTGAGTCACATGGTGCAACCGCCTCGTCGTACGCAATGCATCATTTTCTGTACTCTTTACCCACGCTGACCTACTTTTCTCGTCTCTAGTTAGCACTTAGTGTTCTCGCTGTCCGCCATTTTTTTTGTCTCGTCGTCGCAGAAGGGAAAATAATCATTAATTTTGCTTAATAATAATAATACCCCTTACTGGCAGTTCCTCAAAAACCAAGAAAACTTTCGCACGAGTGAAAAGTTATATTTATCAACTTTTCAGACAAGAAAAAAAAATCGTGCTAAGGCGCTAATCATGAAATTGTCCGACATAGGCAATGGCATAGGTATTTGGACCCGACCCCGCGATCTCACCTCGACCTCAACCTCGAACTCGCGATGGGACTTCGACCTCGACCTCGCGATGGGACTTTGACCTCGAACTCGCCATCTCATTTCGACCTCGACTCGCGGTTTGAGGTTGAGGTCCAACCTCACGAGGTTCAACACCTCTGGGCGATGGTGTTGCATGTTGAGAACACTCTTATCTGATAAGAGTGAGTGGTTTAATATTTATGTGCACAATTTTAACGGTATTGCACTCTACCGGTAAGCATGTGCATACAAACATTAAATTCGACGCTCAATCAGATGAGATTGGCTTTTTGACCACTTCCTGGTAAGATGCGCGGCAAAAATGAATCTTCTTTTCGTGCGCTGGTGAAGAAAAAAAAACGATATAGTTTTGCTGTGACATCAAACTAAAGTTGCGGTCACATTAGGTTGGTTTACCAGCTACTGCTTACTGTTAGCTGCTAGCAGCATAGTGTGAAGCTGAACTAGCGGTTGCTTTCCGCCAGCCGGGAACTAAGCCGCTGTTAAAGATGCGCATGTTCAACTTATATCGGCCACCAACTGACCCCTTCATCCAGTTAGAAGCGCCTCACCAGCTCAGTTTGAACACTTCATATTTGTCAAGTTGCCAGCAGCAGCTGGTGACTCTTGTGAAAACTCCAGCGGGATGCTTTTGTTTCAGTCAGTCACGACCAAGAGATAAGCACCAGTTACAAATTTTTTGTTTGGTAGTCGCTAGGTCCGTTTGCAAATTTATCACCAAGATTACATCAGTAGCAGACCTCGTAGTTAACATCATTGTTTTCTATATCGTAGGAACAATGCTTGGACTGACTTTTTATCTTGTCTCATCAACTGCAAAATCCCTCTGTCGATCTTCATCAACGTTACACAATGGCTGATAATATAATGCAGTTACTCTGTTACTACAGCGTTTAAGATATATATTTTTTTTTAATAAGACTGAAGAAGATGCAAATGCCCATGATATCTGCATCACATTTTCTGGGACTCAAAAACGGCAAACTTGCCGTTCAAACGTACAGGCATATACCCCACAGGTATAATAAATAATAAATCACAGCCATATTCAATCCACTAGTGGATGAGGCTTCTCCCCGAAGGGAGGAGTTGGTCTACTGCTCCCACGCTGACCAGACGGGTTGGGAGAGGGGATCCGAAGCTCTCACTGTGATCGCCACTGTCTTTTATTCACAGCAGCTCCCCAATAATCCTCACGATGCTGGGTCAACACCGAAATTTTTTAACCCCCACCGGGAATCGAACCCGGGGCCGCTCGCACTGAAGTCGAGCGCGCTACCGACTAGGCTACGCAGGAGTTCCTTACAGGTATAATAAATGACAGCCATATTCAATCCACTAGTGGATGAGGCTTCTCCCCGAAGGGAGGAGTTGGTCTACTACTCCCACGCTGACCAGACGGGTTGGGAGAGGAGAGCCGAAGCTCTCACTGTGATCGCCACTGTCTTTTATTCACAGCAGCTCGCCAATTGTCCTCACGATGCTGGGTCAACACCGAAATATTTGAGCCCCCATCGGGAATCGAACCCGGGACCGCTCGCACTGAAGTCGAGCGCGCTACCGACTAGATTTCACAATAAATGTATATATTTCTTTCTTGAATCTTGCTTAGAAGCTTTTCTGTGTTAAAATTCGTAAAATCTGAGCACAACAATGGGTTCAGACAGGCTTGCTCATTAGCCTTAGTGAACATTATAATAACTTTGTCTGAAGTCGTGGACATCTTCGCTGAAAAACGTTTTAGAAGACTACAGTTTCTGTATGACTGAAGCAAAGGTATATCAATCCGTTAGTGTAAACAAAAAAAACAAACATATTTTCTAGATCTATTTTTGTCACGAAAGTTTGTAATATGTATTCTCTATTGAAATCACATTGAATCAACTAGATTCATTTATTATTACTTTTCGATGTATGGATATTTTGTGGGGCGTATTGAATGTAAATCAAATTTAATTTTTATTCTAACTCTGTACTTATTTCCTTCTCAAATGTCCATTGATATAAAATATTCCACAAAACAGTAAAAAAAAGGAATCTTGTTTTTGTTGCAAGTTCTAGCCCCGTCCAAAATCAATTTCTTGATCCGCCACTGCTTGCGCATCCTGCTGGAGGACTACTCTATACGAAAGCATAGATGAGGGAACTATGTAAACTGTAATAATACCCAAGATGTTGTCTACCTTCCATCTGACCTGCCAGAAATTAAGAGTAGCACAGGGGGGGGGGGAACAAAGATGAAATAAGAAAGAGAAAATATTGATACATATTACAAAACCTTTATTTATTTCTTGTTTGTCATTCCGTATAACAAGTATCCATTATGGATATAACAACAAACGATGTATAAAATGCAATCCACATTTGGTTCCTTTTTCAGTGCGCTCTAGTAACAATAAATACAAAATATAAATAATATGTACATATGTACAAGGAAAACAAAACACAATCGTAATAGAGCACACTGAAAGAAGGAACTACTGGGTTTACTAATCATATACAGTCTTGAAAAGTCATTCTACACCTCTTTTTATAGTCATGAAGACGTAAGTTAAAAGTCTGTGTGCATGCATACATTCATAGATATATTAATACATTAACTACATATCATTTCGTAAATATTCTATTCTCGCATTACACTTCATAACAATTTCAATTACAATATGAAAGTTATACAAGTGCTCTAAAAACGCTTTTAAGAACTGGGATAGTGCGGTTAGATATCACTAATATCTTAATTCTTTTATCGTGTTTAATCACGTAGAACTAACTAGGAATATGAACTAAATGTGGATATAAGTTGCTTGAGAACCAACAGTAAAAATTTCGAAGACATTAACTTAATTAACAATAAATAGTAGTTTCTTATCAATTCTCTCAAAACCTGACTGCTTATAAGATCTATTGGAAAGTTTTTTTGTTTCTTCTTTGTAGTTGACACAGATTTGAAAATTATGAGTTACCAGACACACTCACACGTGTTTCAACACATAAGAACTAGTATATCCCACATAGCAGAGTACGTCCCTGGGACGTCCCATTTAGATCCCATTACCGTCAGAATGGTCCTGCTCCCATAGCGATGTCCTAAGAACGTCCGTGGGATAACTCTGTGGGCAATACAAACAGTTCATCCCTTATGGATGTCCCCCGGAAAGCCGTGCAGGATTACCTACCTGGAATTTCTATAAATTAAATCGACCTTACTATTATTATTATTTAATTAATTATAACTATACGAAGGATATGCCTTGGTATAGTTATACGAAGGATTAATTATAACTATACGTCCCATGGATGTAAACGGGACTTAAACAGGACGTCCTACGGACGTCGCGATATCCTGCCAGGAGATCCTTCAGATATCCCTGGGACGTCATTTTGCTATGTGGGTAGTTACTTGTTGTAATGTATTTACTAATTTCGAAGGAACTTTGACAATGAAAAATATCGGTATTTTTTTTGACTCTGTTAGTTTTACACAACTGTCCCGAAAGACTAACCTAATGAAATCAGTATTTAACGCATTTCAATTAAGATAGATTAAACACAGAGTAATTACAGTGCTTAGCTTGCGAATGTTCTTGATCCCGGGATTTGTGCGCGTGGTGACGGGTTCAAGTTCCGCAGGAATTGGTTGAACAAAGTGGTTCGGAGCCCACTTCACCTAAAACTGTAGGTTATGTCCTTAGAAATCCACCAGCTCGTTTAAGACATTAATATCAGTTCAAACAGGGATCGGTAATCTTTTGATGAAATTAAAACATTCAAACTTTCGGTTACACTTCCCCCATTCTCACGAACAAAAAAGGGTTTAGGAATAAATAAAAGTTAATGTAGCAAGTTGAAGGGCAATCATTCGTGGCCGCGGAGGGTCCATGGCGATTTCTAAGACATGAATACTCTTTTGAAAATTTTAATTTTGGTGCACAATTTTTCAGTAATTACGAGGAAAAAATATTAGAAGTGGCAACGCTGTAAAGGGCGAAACGTCCTGGTGGCGAAAAGTTTTCCAGTATGGCCTGAGCCAAACATACCAAAAGGCCGTAAATAGAAATTTTAAAAAGAATAGTTTTTCAACTGAACATGGTAAATGACCTCACCGAATTTCAGACCTGAATACAATTCCGGGTGGCAGAAAATAAGTTTCGAGAATCCCTGCATTTTGCACAAACAGCAGAAAGTAAATCCGGAGTCCAGTAGTTAAGTACGCGGACTTTGAATCGGTAATAGGAATGCACTCCCTGCTGCCGATCATCAGAACAGGTTTTATCCAGATTTTCACGAGACGAATACCGAATTGTACTTGAACGAAGACTTTATCTCTCCTACGTTTTCCCTCATTCTCGCTTCAGGAACATTAATCACCAAGAGACTCAAATTCTCTAACTTGGTGGGGCTAAACCATATTCAACCCGAAAATGAAAATTAAAACAGTAAGCGAACTGATGAGGAAATTGGCTAGAGATTAGAAGCCGTATTCAGAACTGTTTCTCGGAGCGACTAACGAGTGATTAACAATCTTTTAACATTGGTAGTCACTCGCTACTACAGCGCTCGCTACTCCAACAAATGTTTCTGAATACGGCTGTTTGTCTCTAAAACATGAGGTATTATACGTACCCTGTTCAATGTTGCCATATTGTCACTCTTTTCCCTTTAATTTCATGGAAATAATGCAACGAGATTAACTTTTCCAAGGAATATTTTTGTCTTAAAATTTTCCAGTGAATAATATAGTAATCTTCGTAGTTGTAATTTTTTTCTTATTCACCGTCCAGCCGGCACATACGTGTTTGCCACGTCGAAAACCCGTCATCAACGTTGTATTTTTGACGTCAAAATGACGAAATATGTCACTACTATCAACGTTGATTCTACGTCGAAAGTGGAGGTGGAATTAACGTGAAAAGAACGTCGAAAAGTAATGACGTCATTTCCACAAAAAATGTGACCACTTTCAGAATATCGCTTTAAACGGGAAATCATGCATACTACAACTTTTAAAACAACCAAGTGTTTATTTGACACTTCTGTAACATATTTTCATTGTTATACACAATGATCGAAATTTGGTTGCAATAACGTTGTATCTACGTCTTTTCGCCTTTGTAGATTGTACGTCGACAATTTCGACGTCAAAAAATTGGACCAACGGCGTCATTTCCATGTAAATGACCAATTTCTGACATCGATAAATTCGACGAAAGTGACCAATTTTCCATGTCGAATCGACGTCCCTGTGCCGGTTGGGCGCGTGTACAGAAAGTTCAGTAGAAAACTGATAGCTTTCGGAAAAAGGAACTATTTTCTTAAACGGAAAGATTGAAAATCACCAGTAAAGGTAACTCCAGAGATGAAATTGGGTTAGCCACACAACAGCATGGTAATGTGGATTAGATATTGAACCACCCTCGTGGTACTGACAATTAGTAAACATATATTCATGAAAAAATCTGAACAGTCGGTTTCTCCAAGATAAAATAATAGAAGTTTGGCCCAGATCGAGGTTCCAAAATTCATTAACTTTACTGCAGCTATTATTTCGTGATGCCCCAACAAACGAAAGGTATTTTCAGTCAATTTTTATTTACACAGATTTACATTGAGGAACTCAGAAAATAAGGTTCCTTATTATTTACTCTCATATTCCAGACAATTAAGCTGCTTCTTGGCTGAAATGAAGTTCAAATCTTGACTCTTAGGTGGCAGCAGTTTCCAGTGTCAGTTTCATGTGAGTTCTGAACAATACATATTCAAAATGACTGATACACTGTTTGAGTAGACAGAAGATTGTTCGTACAGTTGTAATTCAAATTCATCATGAAGTGGTAGTTGTTGATAGCCCAAATACAATGACCATGGGAAAATGGTGTCGGGAATTCAATGCTGGTCGTGTGAGTGGGAGAGATGAATAAATGAACGTGTGTCTTTCACGTCAAAAGATCTTGTCCCTGCAATTGAAAATATTTCGCAGTCTAATCGCCAAAGTGCCAAGAAGTTGGAAATAACAGTTTAATCTTTCACATGATACAATCTAGGACATTCTGCACGAACTTTTAGATGGACAATTGTTCATCTCAAGTACTACTTGCTTCCTGAGCTTGGACCAAACTACCCTCTCGAAAGATGCTTTGCTGAGATCCATCTGCTATTTCAACCGGTACCACTCTGAAAGTTTTCTATCCTAATAGTTACGACAGATTTCTTAGTCATGAATACACTACACTTAGACTTTAGAACGATAGAATACACTACAACTGCTTAACGTCATTCTACACTCGATGTTTATCTTCTAACAAATGTAAGCCAGTGTTCAGTTTCTGCTCCCTCTTAGCAGAAATCTTCCCTGGTTCTCTTTCCCAAAATATTCTTCAGCCTGGGATATAAACAGGCTTAAAATACCGTATTCCGCATGTGTAAGAAATCCCCCCTCCCTTTCCTCTCTGGAAATTGGACAAACGAACACTGGAATAAGCTCACAGCTTATTTCACATGCTTTGCGAGGAACACCTGTATTAGGCAAGCTTTAGCAATGTAGCATGTTACCAATGTTCAAATATATATATCGTCACACCTTTTGTCTTTGATTTACATGCAGTTCAATGGTTTATGTAGAAAACCGGATAAGTCCAAAACCCGACATTCCCCCAGAGACTGAAAAAAAGAGAGACTTGTAACGACTTCTGAATCTTGGAAACTTGCCCGTTTCTGAATAAATTGCAAAATAATACAGTGGTAAACGTACCAATATTTGAACAAACGAAATGCTATACTAATTCGTTTTTTGGCATAAACCTTTCCATTTAATATAAAGTTGAAACTAACTTCTGATAGATGTTGAAGAAGTTGATTAAATATAATTTTCATACTTCGTATAAACGAAGATATATTACCATCACAAGCTAAGCACAAAATATATATTAATTTCCCTTCACTTACATATAACAGAATTACGTATGTTGTCTTTTGATTCTATTGAAATATGATGCGAAATACCTCTTTCATTAGCACCATATGAAGAAATAAGATACATAGAATTATTACTCCTTTGCTAATCTGTCTGGATTTTATAGAAATCAAAGAACTATTTTTTTTAAAGAAGAACTCCATTACAATATTATAAAGTTGTGGCACTAACAGATGATATAATATTTACATTCGGAAATAACTTTGGTATTATTTCAATCTTTCTAAATAAACATGAAAATAATAAATAGGGAAATCTACAAGCGAAAAGGACTGAGAAAGATATCTTGGCACAAGAACATTTTTTCTTTTTTTCATGTCATGGAACTTTTTTTTTTTTAGTTATATATGTCTTTTCTATTTTCGTAAAATGTTGAAGCAATGTATATAATATAAACACAAGTTTTACAAAGTAATTGCTTGTTGCCTTTATTTTTATTATTATTTTGTTTCAAAAATGTCTTCAGTTAACTTTTTGTTTATGCGTCGTTATTGAATTCATACCTTTACATGAATTGTAATTGATTTATGATCTTTAGGCATCTACGGTTCAGGCCAGTGCATTTACAGGAATAGCATAGCATTGACTTAGAACGATTCTATTCTAACAAAATAAAAATGGACAATATTAAACTCATACTTCTCACGGGATTGACACATTTTCATTGGTTTATTTATAGCAACTGTCTCAGTAACTTGCCCTTCTCAATTTCTCTTGAGGAAAAAAAAAATGCTATTAGTTATTTCATTGAGTATTAATTTTTTCCTGACTATAATTTTTTCTCATTACTTTACTGTTGTTTTATTTTCAACAATTAGTTATAATGCCACACCCAGACAGTTTCTTCGATTTGTGTATTCCATAAAAATCTGGCGTCTAAATTAAACCATTGATTATTAGAATTTAATACTTTAAATATACAAGGCGTAATCAACTGAAATCCGTTTGACCAGTAAGTAGTTTGCTGTTCTTGAAATCTTAATCACTTTATAAGTTAGTTGATAGTCGCTGTGCGTACAATCGAGAACATATTCTAGATCGTACAATCGAGAACATATTCTAGATCGTACAATCGAGAGCATATTCTAGATCGTACAATCGAGAACATATTCTAGATCCCAAGTAGTACACTCCCATGAAATGGACGTCATTTTTTGGTCGAAAAAATCAAGATCAAGACAGTGTAATGAAATCTACGTCGCTATTACGCTACATTTTGGTCTTTTAATTGACGAAATTTTGTCATGTCTTATCCTCCAGTTTTTTTTTACGACATACTATGATTATATGTCGGAAGTTTTCGATAGCGACTTCGTGATCCTGGCCAATCTGCTTGGAGTGAAATACTGAACTTGTCGGATTCAACTACTTTGTGTGTGTGTGTGTCGCTGCTTTAAAAAATGTGGTTAAATATGTTTGTTTAAAGGGAAGTGTTTATTTGAAACAAATAGCTACAGGAACCATCTGTAACTGGAGGGGTTTTACACACGTCGTTTCAGTGTTCGATTTGTCAGAGGGGGATGCCAGGGATTTTTTCCTGGTGCGTGAGGATTTGATCCTTGGTTGTTGATTCCGAATATCATGCCAACCAGGGATAAAAAATCTTTGTATTTCTACCCAAACAGGGAGTAACTTGAAACTTACCAACAACTACTAGTTCTAGGATCCCCCTTCGTAAATTATAAAAAAAATCGAACACTGCGTTGTTTGGTTTGTGGCATTTACACGTCATTTCGACCAAAAAATGACGTCATTTTCACGTGCATGTGCTGCTTGGAATAGACGAGCTGGATAGGTGACAGGTCTGGTTTCAGTCCTATTTCAGTTAGTTTTTTTTATTTAAGTTTTTTTTTTCTTCAAATCTGCCCTCTATTGAATAATGTTTGGAGAAGAGAGTGTCAAAAGGAGAGATTTCCTGTGTCGGGATCAAGGAAAAAAACTATGGCCAAGATTGATGAAACAAAACATGCGAACCATTGAAGAAGCTTATGTTTGCTAGTAAACGACTCAATATTTCTTGTGACAGTCCAAACAGTGGTGGCAAACAAGCTTTAGTATAAGAAGTTACCCAATGACTACTTGGGACGGTTCCCGTCGCCTCCCTGCACCACACGATAAGTCTCTACATATTTGTGGAGGCTTGTTATAAGGGACTTAATTGCATTCATGTATCGTTACGTGTTGATCTTTCCATGTCTAACGTATCCTTACTATTAAATGTATAAAAACGCCCGAACGACTTTCAATAGATTACGCCTTGTATATCATCTCACTCCATCTAGAACTAAAGTCTTATCAAGGATTGATTTTTGCTAATTGCTTTGTTGGTTACAAAATTAATAGAACATTCATCATTACAAAAAAAAAAAAAAGTTTCAAATTAGGCTAACAAAATATATTTTAAAATTAATATCTTTGATGCTTAATTGCCATATTTGTTCAAAGTTAAAATTGACGCTAAACACAGATGTACCAACTAATAAAATTAGCTTGCCAAGAAGCTGGTTCGTTTGTTCTGTACTAGGCCATATAGCATGAAATGTACATCGAACATTTTAAATAATTGAACTATATTTTTCTTTTTACCGTAAGTTAACACTTTGTTCACAATTAACTTGGGGAAATGTAAATTCGATGTGAACAATGGTCGTAAAAAAACATTTAGACCAATAAATTGACAAATAACACAAGATATTCTAGGACGTGCCATACACTCTTCATTTATTAGTGTTTTTTTTTAATGTTGTTTTTACACGAAATAATACACTTCAATAGTCTCACAATACTTCAACACTTTTAATACTCCACTGTACTTTCTGTAGAATGGTTTAGGTGTAAACTGGAAGTTCTAATGTATAACATTAAAACCACTTTATTTATTTCCTTTTTTTTGATTGTAAGCATAACACCATGTTATCTAAATCAAGTCGTATCCGAGTTTATCCATTTTTCTGTTTCGATTCAATGCATACGAGAGTTTTGGCCATCGCTTTGACTCCAGCAAATACTTCTTTGCCTGTGGGGATAATTTGTGTCGCTGGTAATAGAAATCCATAGGTTCCAGTGTCTCGTAATTCCACTGTATATGAGTACTTTATACCTGCAACACCTTTCGCCCAGTCGTCTGATCCACCTGGAAAGTGAACAGAAAAGGAGATAAGTGCTCTTGCGTAAGTAATTCATTTCAAACTTACTTCTCAGTCTAAGCTAATAATAAGCAATGTTTTTTATTCAATTGACTTATAGGAGGCAATGGCAAACCGCCAGCGGTTCACCTTACCCAGGGATTCTCAAACCTTACAAACGAAACAGGTATTTGAATTTAATTTTAAGGCCTTTAGGCAACTTTGGCTCAGGTCGGATGGATGATGATGGGATGAATTGGTGGAATGAAGAAAGTGGCAGAAAACGGTAAAACCCTGAGAAAACCCACGCACACGATGTTTGTTCACCACAAAGCCCACATAGCATGAGCAGGGATCGAACCAAAGACCCCTAGCACCAGAGATGAGCGCTATACCATTTAGCCACTGCGGCCCGAGACAGGTATTCTCCTTCTAATAAAGCAAAGAGATTTTGTAATTGTTTACATGAACACCTCAAGCTCATCGACATTTTTAATAAAGCCTTGTGTTCGGGAAAGGGACAGCAATGACAAACTAACAAGTTTTCAATTACAAAAAGACAAATGCTGTTTCTGAACCTTGTAGGAGGGTCTCATTTTTAAATGTAATTAATATAAAATAAAAGCGACTAAACGTACTTTGCCTTGGGCAGAAACTTGCGACGTAAGAAGGGGGACAGCAAATGACACTCGAGAATGAGCAGAAACTTGTTTTAGACATGTATGAGGAGGATTTACATGACACCTAGAGGATTTCTATAGCAGCTAAAATTCAGGGGACAGCAATGACACATAATCAATGTATACAATCTGTACATTCTTCCATTTTTTTATTTTTTTATTTTTAAAAAACAGCCTAAGAATATTAAAGCTTAAGATTCACCACAGAAACAAAATTTATTCTTATAATTACTGAAGAAAAACGACACGAATAAATATTGAAAACGTGAAATAGTTATTTGGACAAGGGAGATCAATGAGATTTCTTATACGTTTTATAGTTTCTAATGAGTCTGTTTCCCTTATTTAGAGTTCAATTTCATTAATTAGGTAGAAGTTCGTTTACTATACGTAAAAAAATATGAAAAGGCGGAGATTATCCCAAACAGAGTCAATAGAGGAAGTAAGGACTGAGAAACTCAAGTTGACAGAGAATCACCCATAATGTTTATCAACACCAGCGGATGCCAAATATTCTATAAACCGTCGTAATGCCATTCGAAAGAAACTTTATACCAGATTGGAAGCAGTGGCAACCAGATGACATCAAACTTTAGCTCTGATACACACTGTATAATATTACAAGTCTTCTCACAAAAATTAAATTTCAGTTTGTGAGAAATTAAATTATTTCTGATTTATCGCGCGAACGGCAGCGGTCAGTCCTGCAGGGAGTTAGAGGGTCAAAATACACGGGTTTGGACTGTAGACTGCCAGAACACCGACACGTGGCGACTCTCAACTGTCAGTCACTTGCAGGAGAGGAAAAATTAGAAGAACTGCAGAATGAACTTAAGAGGATTAAGTGGGACATCATAGGACTATCAGAAGTGTGGAGGAAGAATGAAGAACAGTTGGAACTACCGTCAGGGCACACGTTCTACTGCAAAGGAACAGAAAATGGAAAAGCGACAGGCGTTGGCTTTATAATTAATAAGGACCTGAAGACACGGATCACAGAAATTGAAGGAATTTCAGATAAAATAGCATGGGTAGTAATAAAGATAAACAAGAGATACAGTATGGAAATTATACAGGTATACGCTCAAACAACGTCACATCCGGAGAAAGAAGTCGAAGGTCTACACGAATAGATACAGAAGATTTTGGATAGTACCAAATCACATTATAAAATTGCAAGGGGAGTCTTCCATTCGAAAGTAGTGGAATTCTCAGAAGCCAACAGACTGTTCATTTTCAATACATTTTTCAAGAAGCCGCCCAAGAAAACGCCCAAATGGGACTAAAAACGAAATAGACTACGTATTATCTAATAACAGGGAAATTCTGCAAGACGTGTCTGTTCTGAACAGTTTCAAAATCTCGAGTGATCATAGGATGGTGAGATGTAAGCTGAAACTAAATACTAGACTTGAGAGAAAGAAGCTTCTCAGAGGAAAACCGCCACTTTTAGATCTGGAAAATCTAGGAAAAAACAGAAAGACATTCGAGATAGAACTAAGCGCCTTGGAAGAGTTAGAGGATGAAGAAGACATCGATAGCAGAAATAAAATACTGACTGAGATAATAAGAGAGACAGCCAAGGAAATAGTAGGCACCAGAAAGAAAAGAGAGAGCAAAATCTCAGAAGAAACTAAGCTGTTGATGAAGAAAATAAGGGAAATGAAAGAAGAGGAAAATTGCATAAAGAGGATTGAGTACATAGAACTAAATAAAACCGTAAGAAAGAAAATAAGAGAGGATGTACGAAGATATGACGAAAATCTTGTTAGAAATACAATCGAGGAGAACAAGAGTTTGAAGAAAGCCAAACAGCAGCTCATGATAGGGAAAAAGCAAATAATTGCGGTTAAGAGACCAGATGGGACCGTAACCAGAAATACGGAGGAAATTATAAAAATATTTGAAAATGTATACAGAGAATTGTATTGTAAGATGAACTAAGGAAAGAAGATGAAGAAGAAAATGATGTAGATGTCCCAGATGTAATGAAAGAACAAGTAGATAAAGTACTTCGAGGGACGAAGAACGGAAAATCGCCAGGAGAAGGTGGATTCACAGCAGAGATGTTCAAATGGGGAGGTGAAAACATGAAAGAGGAACTTACCAAATTATTCTCAATGTGCCTGAAGAAGAGAGAAGTACCCAGAAGTTGGAACAATGCTGTTATAATTTTGTTGTACAACAAAGGAAACAAAGATCACATCGAAAACTACAGACCAATTAGTCTACAATATATTCGCTAAAGTCATTTTGAATCATATTGAACGAGACTTAGATTTTAACCAGGGAAGGGAACAAACCTGATTTCGTCGTGGATTTAGGACAGTGGACTACATACTAGCACTGAATGAAGTTATGGAAAGGACTAATAAATTTGAACTTCCACTATGTCTGGGATTCATAGATTTTGAAAATGCTTTCGATTCGGTCTCTCTTGGCAGCAGTAGTTAAATCACCTGAACATCCCCACATAGCAAAATGACGTCCCAGGGATATCTGACGGATCTCCTGGCAGGATATCGGGAAGTCTCGTTTACATCCATGGGACGTATAGTTA
Source organism: Lepisma saccharinum (assembly GCA_022664845.1). Taxonomy (NCBI): domain Eukaryota; kingdom Metazoa; phylum Arthropoda; class Insecta; order Zygentoma; family Lepismatidae; genus Lepisma; species Lepisma saccharinum. Next base: position 50,514 of record JAGDQP010011285.1, read on the forward strand.
TAATTAATCCTTCGTATAACTATACGAAGGCATATCCTTCGTATAGTTATAATTAATTAGATAATAATAATAGTAAGGTCGATTTAATTTATTGAAATTCCAGGTAGGTAATCCCGCACGGCTTTCCGGGGGACATCCAGGGGACCTCCATACAGGATGAACTGTTTGTATTGCCCACAGAGTTATCCCACGGACGTCCTTAGGACATCGCTATGAGAGCAGGAACATTCTGACGGTAATGGGATCTAAATGGGACGTCCCAGGGACGTACTCTGCTATGTGGGTCAAGGCATCGAAAGTACAACAAGTTACTGCGAAACATTTACTCCACTGCCACATCTGTCATTGGACTACATCAAGAGAGTAAAAAATTTAAAGTTGGAAAAGAGAAAAGGCAAGGAGACTCAATTTCTCCAAAATTATTTTCTGCGGAGTGTTCCAGAATTTAAACTGGGATGATATTGGAATCTTCAAGCAAATATCAATGGCAAATATCTTCATCACCTACGGTTCGCTGATGATATAGTCCTGTTTGCTTCAAGTGCAGAAGAACTACAAAGTACAAACCAGAATGGAAGAGCTATGTAATGAGAGTTTGAAAATAGGACTTAAAATGAATTTAAATAAAACAAAAGTAATGTACAAGTACCATGCTGAAAAGAAGAAAATGATTCACAGAGCAACAATAAGCATAGTTGATGAGTATGTTTATCTAGGTCACCTCAAAACATCGAATGACAAGTTGACGGATAAAATAAATAGATATAAAATGGCGTGGAGCTCGTTCGGAAGACTAATTTTATTTTCAAAAGCAAACTTGCAATGTGTCTCAAACGTAAAGTTTATAATCAATGTGTAAAAAAATTAAGAGTCAGAAAAAGAACAATGGAGAGATGCATGTTAGGAATAACTAGGAAGAACAGGAACCCAAATGAATGGATTCGCCCACAAACAAAGGTAGAAGATGTAATCAAGACTGCGAAGAAGATGAAGTGGAGATGGGCCGGTCACATAGCTAGACGAACCGATGGAAGATGGACGACAAAATGTAGACGTCTACTACATTGGATCCCTAGAGAAAAGAAACGACCGAGACGACGTCCAAATGCAAGATAAGTAGATGAAATCAAACGTTTTTCAGGAGCTACATGGATGAGTATAGCAGTAGACTGAGATATGTGGAAAGAAAAGAGGGAAGCCTTCATCCAGCAGTGGATACAAAACGGTTAAATATGATGGTGATGATTACAAATCATTTTATAAAAATTAAATTTCAGTTTGATGAATCATTTCTGATTTATCGCGAAATATCAGTTTTAATTACCATTACAAAGGGGTTTAATTGAGCTCCAAGATGGATACCCTATATCTCGAAACAAGCGAAATTCGACCATTGTTTGTATATAGGGATATACACGAATTAATTAATACAAGTAAATGAATTAATTACCTGTGTTTACGTAAACTTATTTATACATATCCTTACCTGCAGAATGATATAACAAAGCTGTTGAAGATCCAAGTTTATACTGCGTCCCATGAATCCTCGTGAGTGCATCCACCGCTTTCTTCCCCATAGCCATTAGATCGTCGTAATCGTTCACTCGCTTCCTTGTGTAGCCCCAGGGCAGTAACCACATTTGGGCGTAAGAATGAAAGGATAAATACACTTTAATATTTTGTTTATTGTCCAAAATAAAGTCTGACATTGCCTGAGTCTCTGGCTCAGAAAATGGTCTTGGACCAGCATACGTTTCATCACACGGATCGTCAGAAGCACCTTTTTCACCCCAATGAAAGTCCCAGTTTCTATTAGGATCTACACCCTCACACTTTCCAAAAAATATTCTAGCTAAACCAGATGTGGTCTTTGATCTTGTTTTTCTCCACAGTCTGTCTGTTGTATGCGTGTACTCATAGCCATCAGGGTTGGCCATAGGCATAATGTACCAGTCAATACCATCCACAATTCTCTTATTCACTTGGTAATTTTCTACCAGCTGTTTGAGTATGTACGTCACTACTGCGGGAGAAATCCATTCCCTTGCATGGATACCTAGAAGAACAACAAAAAATACGTTAAAGAAGAAACGGAAAATATAAATTATTACTTGAAAGTAATTCTTTAATATATTTGAAATAAGTCTTTTTTATTACATTAAAGGGAGAGTCCAGGAGTCAAAAGATACAAGTGACATTGACGAAGAAAATAAGTTCGAGGTAATCTTTTCTGTACTAAAGTTTTACCTTTCTTTTCACGCTCTTGACAAAGTTCATTGGACTCATGAAATATTGTATGGAATTGGACGAGTCCTAGGCAAGTTTTTTTTCATTACATTTCGACCTATTTCTGGTTGACTAATTCACTTATTTACAGAAATATTTGAGATGCATCATTTTTAAATAAATACCAATGTAAAAAAGAATGATGTTTCTTTCTTAACTGCGATCTGCAAATGTAGTTGAAACAATATATTTTCTTCCTGTCAAAGGAAGTTTATACACCCTCCATTCCAAAATAAACCGAACGTTTTAAAAAAACAAAAAAACAATGTACATTTTGGAACAAATCATTTTTATTAATCAATGTATTCCCCTTCTGCATCGATACACATATTTGCACGCTCCAACAAGTTGTCAAACGACTTCTCCATGTCCTTTATTGGAATGGTCTTTAGGACGGCGGTCGTCGCCTTCTCAATGGCTTCAATCGATGCGTGCCACTTTCCTTTCATCGCCAAATGCAGTTTCGGGAACAGATAGAAATCGCACGGAGCGAGATCTGGTGAATAGGGCGGATGATGCAAACGAATAATGTGATTTTTGACCAAAAATTCAGTTACAAGTCGCGAACGATGTGATGGT
>JAGDQP010011286.1:0-53377 GCA_022664845.1 Lepisma saccharinum
AATGAGCATTCAAGGGGGTCAAAAATATATGCTCGCGATTGTACAAGTCAATATTTCTGTGTTGTTTAATAACATATGAATAATAAGTACAGCAACAGACTTAAAATTGAACAAGATCTGCGCCTGAAAATCTATACGTTTGAGCCAGATATGAAAAAGTTGACGGTCACAAAACAACACCAGCCATCAATCACTAGGACCGGTCTAAGACCATTCGGGGCCATGGAACGGAAAATAAAACGTTACGTTAACTTTATGATAGAGGAACTCTCTTAACATTTTCAAAAAGATCTCTAAATTATATAGGAGTGAGTCATGTCTGTTTTTAAAACTTTTATGGTGAAATGTTTAGTCATTTTTAAAGTCTTCGGGGTCACGGTGGTGGTGGGGCCAGGTAGCGATTGCTCCAACTGCTCCACACCTAATATTGACCTGGCCATCACATTGAAAAACAGTAAGTAAACAAAATCGTTAGGTTTTATTATTACTACTAATAATTCGCGAGTTTCAATATTGTTAGCAAACTGTATTCAATTGTACTTTCATGTACTGAAATTGTACCTTATTTTATGCTAGAGATAACGAAAAAGATCTATTGATACTTTATGCATAACGTTTTCCTTGGTTGTTTGAACAGGGGTCCGCAAGGAAACTAGTAAGTAATCAAGGGGGCCGCAGCCTGCAAAAGGTTGGGAAACACTGCTCTAGAGCCATACGTGCAATCCTTCTGTTCTCGCAGCTCGTTATATAGCGCGATAGAAAAATTAAAATTAGGAAAATGTATAGAGGAAATGTCGTGCAGTGAGTAAAAGGAACAGCATTTAGTAATATATTGTTCTTTTTTTATAATTGTGTTTATTATTATGAAGCTTAATTGACAGATTATTCGAGGACAATTCCACGCACTGACATTTAGAATACACTTTTAGACTTTAATTTCCTTTTAACATCTCTGATAAATTAAAAAAGACGACTTCAGCACACCGTTTGATAGAGGAGACACACTGAAAAATATATTACTTGAAAGAACATGTAACTAACTAACTCTATGGCTTATGGAACTCGCAAGTTCATCGAGTAACAAACAGTAACAAACGTTCGCCATTGGATTCTATCCTGGGCAGTATCAAGCCAGTTTTCATCACGAACACCTACTTCTCGAAGATCTCTTCTAATATTGTCCTCCCAACGACGTCTCGGTCTTCCCAATGGCCTCTTTCCATCGGGCCTTCCAACCAGGATAGAATATAATCTTCGTTTTTCCCCCATCCTAGCTACATGCCCTGCCCACCTTAGTCGTCTCGATTTCATTATTTTTACAACATCTGGTGAATTGTACAGTCCGTGGAGTTCTTCATTATGCAGTCTCCTCCACTCTCCAGTCATCTCGGCCCGTTTCGGCCCATATATCTTTCTCAAAACCTTATTTTCAAACACACGTAATTTATGTTCATCTGCTAGGGTCGTACTCCAACTTTCGCAACCGTAAAGTATTACCGGCAGAATAACCGTTCTGTATATTTTTAATTTCAATTTCCTTGATATTAATCGCGATGTTAGAAGTTTTTGGACTGAGTAGAAACATGCGTTCCCCGATACTAAGCGACTTTTTATTTCTTCCGTGACCTCATTTTTGCTTGTTACGTATGCTCCCAAGTATTTAAATTTGTTTACTTTCTCTATGACCTCATCCCTAATTCTTACGTTTTTAATTCCTTCATCCCCTGTGCTTCGGCTTGTTACCATGTATTTTGTTTTATCTATGTTTACCTGTAGACCTATCTCATCGCACGCTTCTACTAAGACATCGGTGTTGCTTTGTAGTGCATCTATATCGTTCCCTATTAAATCTACATCATCCGCGTATACAAACAGTTGATTCAAACCATTCAATGATAGTCCCTTTTTGTCCCCTTTCATTTTTAAAATCGCATATTCTAACGCGAAGTTAAACAGTAGTGGTGACAAGGCATCGCCTCGTTTCAATCCGTTGCGAATCTTGAAACTATCTGACATATTATTACCTATCCGTAATCTGCTTATGGGGTCGCTGAGACACATCTTCACTAGTTGGACCAATTTTTTCGGTATTCCAAATCGTATCAGGATACTGTATAACTTTTCCCTTTTGATAGAATCATATGCTTTCTGAAAGAACATGTAATCAATAAAAATATTATTAAAGTTGCCGTCACGCACTGACATTTTTGCAACCCACACTTACACTTTGACATACATTTCCCCCAAACTCTCTAAAACTATGGGCCCAACAAAATTTTCTAATATACCATATCAAAAACGAATGTGTTAAGTTTTATTTCTATTTTTTTTTAAATCCAGAATGAATAACTATAATAATCCTATAGAAGGAAAAACACAGCGTCACGCACTGACATCTCTTCGTCACGCACTAACATATGTGAATTATTAGATGATTTTTCCTTATAAGTATTTCTTAATTTTTGTACATTCTGATAGAAATAAACTATTAGCCTCGATTACAGAATCTAGATAAGATATCACTGTAAAATATAATGCGTGCCCAAAATTCTTTGTGTTTCAAAAGTTTAAAATTCTAAATCCATATTAGAGTAATTCTACGAATATGAGAAGCCCAGTAGTAAAAAGTCAAACGTACAATGGATATTCTATAGCTTAGAATAATCGGTTCTTGGAATGTATCCAAGGCCGCAAGTAATGGAGAGCAAAGGATACACGCTCCCCGCGGGGATTGCGAAAGGATTTTCAATTTAGGAGGTGTAAATGCATAATTGGAAGGGTGTAAGTGGAGTTTTATACGGTTTCAATCATTTATGACTGTAGAAAAAAAGTGTAAAATTCGGGTGTGCTCGAGAATTTTGGGTTGTCATTCCCCACAGGGGTTCTGGTAGAATCATGCCCCCAAGCGCCAGACTTGCATGCCAAAATCGGATATGGCTCCCCTTGCAAAAATATAAGCTGCAGCCATGCGTATACGATGTGTGTTTACTAAAAATGCTTTAATAAGTCTTAGTGCAAATGAATAGTAATCTTCTGTTCTTGGATTATTTAAAACATTAAAAAAGCTACGATTTTAGTTTATTTTAATTAAGAGTTATACCACAACAAAAAATGTAACTATACTACAACCAAAATTTAAAACAATGTATAGTTAAGTTTCTTTTCTTTTATATAGTGACATAAATGAATGACCTATTTTTTTTGTAGTCTTGTTTACGACCTGGCAAGTATTATAATTAAAACTCTATTGCATGATCATGCCAGTATGGCAGGCACTGTTTTTCTTCCTATATGTTGTTACTACCTATACAACCTGGTATTTTTTATGAAAATTAAACTTCAAATATTTCCCTATTAAATGATACACTACAAAGGTTTGTTGTGCCAATATTTTCAGAGAGTTTGGGGGGAATGTATATCAATGTTAAGTGCGTGACGGCAACTTTAATATTATATAATAAATAGTATTTTAACATATATGTGTTATTTAATCGAGAACGTGATCCCCAATATTTTTGCTAGCATATCATGTGCCCAATTTGAAATTTTTTTAACTTCTCGAAGATATACCGCAATTACAGTAGAAGAGTATATTCTGAATGTCAGTTTGTGACGCGTGATATTGCTCGTTAATGCACTTTTTGTTCAGTATTTGACTGTAACGCACCACATGAAAGCACTTTAATTTTCACGAAATATTCTGCATTGTGCGTAGTATATTGAAAGTCGCCAACTCACCATAATCTGAGAACGTCACGTACTGACCATACTATGTTAATGATTTACACAAAATCTATTATGATTAGAAAAAAAAAGTTCAAATACTATTATGTTCAGCATTGATTCTAACGCAACATATGAAAGCAATTGACTTTTCACTAAATATTCTACGCTGCAGTGTATAGTACTTTGTATATGTGGAGCGTCACGCACTCACATAATTATGTAGTCGATTTTTATAGTGCTTGCCAGGGTGTAAGGATGAGTATTAACAAATAAATCAATAATTTTGGTCAATATAGAAAAGAACGAAGTTTAATTTATATATTTTTTTAAATTTTAAATTAATACATTTTTAGCTGAATAATTCACTGTTAAAATGAAATAAAATTGTAGCTATTTCTGTGATTTTTAAACAGAGCTAATTACGCATTTCTATCAAGGTAAGCAAGAAAGTTCTGTCGATTTTTTCACCCACCATCTTCGAACATCCATATGTCACCTAAGACGTACCTGGAAGATCAAAAATAGTCCCCACCAGCATCGACGACCTTCTGCCAACTTTCCGGAAGGCCATGGATTCCATCGCGGTAGAACTTGGTGGGTCGTGAAGCGAAGAAGGTATCAAGTGCATTTTTGCACCTTTACTAGGGATTTGAACTGGCGTCCTCTAAGGTAATTGTCCAAGGAATGGAACAGGTTAAAATAGGACGGTGCAATGTCCGAGTAGTATGGCGGATGCAATAGTGTTTCCCATCCAAGGCGTAGAATGGTGTCCCGGGTCATCCTAGCCACGTGGGGCTTAGCGTTGTCCTGTAACAGGAGGACCCCTTTTCGATTTAGAAGTACTGGCTCCAAAGTTTTGAGTCTTTCTTTAACACGGCTCAACTGCTGACAGTACACAGTTGCATTGATGCTCTGACCAGCTGGTAGCAGTTCCCGATGCACGATGCCGCGAGCAGTCCACCAAACACACAGGAGGACCTTCTTCTTGTGCAGTGCTGGTTTCGGCTGTTTTGGAACCATTTCATGGGATGCTAACCAATGATGACGGCGCCGTGGTAGCTTCGTATAGGACTCACTTCTCATCACATGTCAACACCCTGTCCAGAAATGGCTCCTTCTTCAGACGGGACAGCAAAGAAACACAGGTGTCTGCTCGCGTTGCTTTCTGGCCCGGAGGCAAATCATGTGGGACCCATCGACCCAACTTGTAATGCTTCCCAAGTTGATGGAGGTGCTGCCGAATGGTTTCTCCACTCACACTGAATTGTAGTCCCAGTTCCTCACATGTCTGGCCACTGTTCGCCTCAATTGCTGCCTGAAGATCTTCATTTGGTACCTGTGTTGGTCTTCCTGTACGTGGTGCATCTTCGAGTGTTTCGTCACCGTCCTTAAACATGGTAAACCACCGCTGCATTGCCCGCGTAGTCACTACACTCTCACCAAAGGCCTGCCATATCTTCCGCCCCGCTGCAGCTGCGTTTGACCCCAGTTTGAACTCTTACAGCATTTACGCCCTTATGACGCTCTGTGGAGGTCCCATGTTCACTCTGTCCTTCCGCACGTTCACGGTGTAACTGAACTGCCACAACCAGGTACCTACCAACAAATGACCTTCGCCTGATCTCCATTCGCATTCAACTCACGGTGTGAGGGTCAATTGAACACAGACCTCCACAAAAAGCGACAAAACTTTCTTTCTTAACTTTATACTTATGTATTTGTTTCTTTATTTCTTTTATATAAACATTAATTGTATACCTTCCAAGAATCGATTGCACTAATTAAAATAAATGCACGGCATGTTTCAATTTTTACCATCGGGTATGACATATTCCTGAAATTGCTCTCGACTTGCAGCTAAGAAATGCAGATTCTGATGAGGAAGGAAGGTGAAGAACTTCTGGTGTACTAGTTTCCTCCGGATGTGGTTAGAAACTGAGTATTAATTTTTTTGTTTTCCTGAAGTTTAGATATGGTCTTCAAATATAGAGTTCAGTTCATACAGTGCCGCTGCCCAATACACAAAAGTTAATTTGCAGTGCGTTCGGAAAAAATTGACATCTTTTGTTGTGGAGATATTTTTGTTACTCAAAGCCATTCACTAAAGGAAGTAAACACCAGAAAGAAGTTGATAGAAGCTTTTAATTTAATTTGAACCAATGAACAGTTGATCAATCTGTTATGGACTAGAAGTAATTTGATGACCAGAAGTTCAATTTCACGACAAGTAATAAAATAAGTTTAAGATTACCGGTATCTATCTATCCATATGCGTTTCTGTCTGTGTTACTGACTGACTGACTGGTTGTCTGGCTATCTATCAAACCTTTTATGGCCATATACTTTCGATATACTAAATTTTCTTAACTTTTCTTGTATTTCTCTTTTGTTGCTTGTTCTTCTTTCCTTCTAGAATTTTTTAACTTTTTCCTTCCCTTCTGCTTTCCTTTTGTGATCTCTCAATTTTTAATTTATCTGTTCCTTTTCTTGCTGTTTAAATCCTCCTATTCTTTTAGTTCTTTCCTCTTTCACCGGCCCTATAAGATATCGTGAGGTTTTGTTATTGTTACTTTTCTCGATAATGTAGGCAACAGCTTAAACAATGCTACACGGAGATAAAATTATTCCAGATTTGCGATCAGGATTTGACTTTTCCATCATTTTAATTTTGCAACTCTACAACTGTGTTTTATGGATATTTTCTTTTTCGTGCATTTCTCTGAAATTCGAATTAAAATAAAACTTGTATTCACTATTCGTTTGGCTTTTTTGTAGGTTCAATCGATATGCAGAGTCCGCCAAATTTATAAGCTATTTATTTCATAGCAGAGTGATCATTCACTGACTGAATTTGAATGTTTCCTATTATTGTTACTGCGACAATGTTGTGATCAATGGTATTCACGAAATTCGTAGTTAGTTTTCTTCATCATCTGCCTGGGTTTCACACCAGATATCGACATCGGGACGGAAGAGAGATTAGCGCGCTCGCCTTCTTTGCGGATGGTCACAGGTTGAATTCCCGCTGAGTTCCATTGAAAGGAAGTGGTTCGGACCCCACTTTCCCCAAAATTATAGGTTGCATCGTTAGAAGCTCACAACTCATTTAGGACGTTACAGGAATTTCACTCACTTACAAGAGATATTAGAATTATCTACTCTTATAGTTTAGTGGTGAAACTAAGAGAATATGAGCGCAATGAAATGTTAGCCTTTTAGAAGTGTTCCTGTATTTATCTAAGTGCAACTTCGCATATCAGTCATGTAGTTCTTACTAGGTATTTTCTTTAAAATTTCATTTGCAGCGTTAGGCAACTATATTTCACACCAAAATAGAATAAGATGCGTGAAGGAAATTGGTGATGGCCTACTTTCTAGAGTACCATTCTAGTTTGAACTTTAAATTTATTTATCGGAAGTAGCCCAGGAATTAGTTAGTAGGTACCGCCACGGCATTTGTATGGTATGATTGAGGGAACCCGTGGAAACTCCTCAGTCAAGATAGAAGACCTTTGGGATCGTTGCCAGGACCTTCTAATTCCACAGTGTTTGCTTAGAAATATGCAGCTTTTCAAATCGATCTAATCAGCGGTTCAGGGATATAACTTTGCAGCCGGAACCTAATGCATCATAAATTTGCTGCCGAAACTTCACAAAACAAAATATTCGCCAGACGAAAACCACTACACAAAATCTTCGTCATGTACACTTTTCTTGAACTAAAACTTCACCGACCAAAACGTCACAACATTGCGAATTTTATTGTCGGCCGGTATAGGTATTTCGATAATAAATTTGGTCACATTTTTTTCCTCCTACTTAATGCTAAGAATGAAAGTTTTGTTACTTGTTGAATCATTCTCCAGCTACTTACAAGGTTAGTTGCTCACAAAGTGTGAGCCCTGCAAAGTGCAAACTATTACTACAGAGCTTAATCTTAACATCATGACTGTGCCATCTTATTTAACACTTATGGGCATAGTAATGAAAGGTGAAGACCAGCACATTCAAATTATTGAATGCAAGTGAAGAAATTACGTAATTGTTTCTAATGTAAATTGAATTCTAGCTTAGAAGAGACATTTGAGGAACAGAAAGAAAGAAAGAATAATGTAGTAAAACACATGTGGAGAACAAGAGAAGAAGATAGATAGAAATTCATAGTCTTGAAGCAAAATAATACAAGTTGAGAATGAAATGTCTTACCACAATCAACTTTCAAAGTTCTGCTAATTTTTATACGTAATCAGAAGATTTTTTTTTAAAGAATAACTCTTAGATGTTCATTACCAAATTTCGACTATAATATCGAATATCTCATAAACTATTCGAGATAACAAAAATAAAACGCATTTCATATTTCGGAAAATGCTTTGATATTCGTTAACATCGTTTCTGTTGTTTGTGCTCTATTATTTATTAATCACCTTAGTTTGTGATACTAATCATGAATTTATTCATATTCATTTCTCTGTAAGGCCGATATTGTTGACCAGAATCCGAAAGGAAATATTACTTACGAAAGATTTGTATTTGTAAAATTCGTTATATTTTCTTACCAAAACCCGTAAATTTTCACCTATACCGTACTAAAATATACTTGTTCTATGATAATAGAAACACAACACAATGGGTACAACTGCATGCATGAGTGATTGAGTATTAGCGCAGTAATAAAAAAGAAGAAATTTTTACGCATTCGCCTGGTGAGACTGAGTGAAAACCCTGGAAAACCTATTAGAATGGCCGGCGTAAGCAGAACCTGCACTGCCTCTCCAGTGACCGTAATCACTTCATCACGAGAGATGGGTGACGGAATTCTAGCATTGTTTCTTTTCCTCAACCTTTTCGATGCTTTGGCCTGTCATGATTCGGTAATCTCAGTGGCTTGAAGCACACTTCAGCAAAACTGTAGGCCCCGTCGTTAAACAATTTTATTGTTAAATTACATTTCTGTCAGATCGGATGATAGCTTACGAAATGTCTCTCGCGAGTAGACTGTGTTCGTTGTGACAGGCTAGAAATATAAAGCCTAAACCAAATACGAACAAAGAAACAGACAGACTGGCATATGACAACAGAAATAGAAACAGCATACTTCAGGACTGGCGAAGTTTTCGACACGCAACGGCTTGGGCGAGATTAAGTTTTGGCCGGCGAAATTTTGGTCCGTGAAGTTTTGGTTTGGCGAGGTTTTGGCCTCGCGAAGTTCTGATTTTGAGAAATTAGGACTGCGAAGATCTAGTATGTGAGGTTTCGACTGCGAGTTTATGCCCAACAACATCAGAGGACGCGCATTCTGACTAAGGTTTTTTCTCTGTCATACCTGGCAAATGCCGGGATAGTACCTACTTAGTAGGCCTTGGACGACTACCACTTTATCATTAAGCTGGCTTGGAAAGCAGAATCCTGATAAAACTCCAGTCAGGACTGCCGGCCACTGGGTTCGAACACTCTATCGAACCCCTTCGTAATACATGGATATGATGTTTTATTCCTGTCTATACAGATCTCTTACATAGATATGTTTATGAGGATGTAATTTGAAGTTCAGAAATTGTGGTTGTAATCAGAAGAATCAAATGTATTACATGCTATAGCATCATTACTGGATCATTAATGTTCCGTTAGGATTCACATTTACGATCTGAGAATCCATGAATAACACAAACAATTTGGTATTGTCATTATTTTCCATTGGATGACGATGAGGTCCTGCAGTTTAGTGACGTTTTGAAATAGGTGGTGGGCGTCACCCACATTAGTTCTGATCAGGTCAGGCCGAACCGGATTTCTTGTCAAGCTCAAATTGAGTCGGAAGGTGTGGATGTAAAATTTAGGCGAGATCGGGGACAGATCGAGTCCGAATGCAGGTCTCTCTCTATCCGTGGCAGCTTCGCGCTCCGAAACAAACAGAAAATTGTTTGTACTCAGCCATCGCGAAACTATGTAATATTTGTAAAGTTTGGGTGGACCAGTTCGACGCTTGAAATGGCAGAAAATGTCATTTTTGAAATAAAATTAGTGTCAATCGCCTGGACTTTGTTTATGAGGAATAACGCTGTTGAAAGATTTGTTTGTGCTACTCTTGCCGCTGGAAAGTGAAATATTCATTTCGTACAGGCATTTTCCGTCTTAAGCTTGCAGAACAACACCGTTCTAAAATTTAATTAATGCGAATCGTGCCGGCCGGGTGGCCGAGCGGTCTGCGGCGGAAGGACATTGGTTCGAAGGTCTCGGGTTCGAGTCCCGGCAGGAGCATGGGTGTGGATTTTAACAGCTAAAGACGAATCGTGACGGACCGAAGTCCAAAGTTGCTAGACTGGCACATATAAAAATAAAGTTTACTATAGTTTACTAATTCGAATCGTTACATCGTATTGTGTTCTGGATAGCTCCTTTGCACTCTAAAGTATGCAAAATTCAGGTTCCTAAAAGGCGCCCGCTTTAGGATGGAATTACTTTTACACTAGTTCTCTGTTACTAGTACGTGGCAAACCAGTTTCTTATATTCATTATTAGAGCAACCATAAAGCATAAAAAAAACATTAAAAGCATAACCCAACTTTACACCTATGGTTGCTACCTTATCTTTAATTGAGACGGTTATATGTACACATATATTTTTTTAAAAGCTTAACAAAGCATTAAAGCATAATGATCTTGAAACATTTGAAACATTAAAATATTTTAAGTATTTTTTTAAATCTTAACAGTATTTTTTAAAAAAATATTCTTAATAATGAAAAAACTCCAATTATTTGTAAATTTAGCGCATAATTGTCAGGTTGTACTATTATTTCAACCCACTGTTTGATCCTTAAAACTTACAATGATTTTGAAATTTGACCTTAAAAAATATAAGTATATTTTATAAAAAAATTGTTTACAAAATATGAAAAATGTTTATATGTTACTCTTTTCATCTACTTGTAAACTTATGTTAGATTACTTCCATCAGGAAAGATAGGGAGCCAAATTTACTGTTGCAACGAGATAGAGGTGGAAGGTTATACGTACAGTGAACATAATTTGCATCACTGATAATTTCAAAGAAAACGTAATAAAGCATAATCTAGGAAAACTGAAAGCATAATTTGCCCCTGTATAAAGTATAATTCTGGTTGTTCTATTCATTATACAGAGTGATACAGAATATAGCATAGTTGTTCACATCCGACAAGGAAATGAAGCATCGTAATGCGGAGTAGATGGGAGGAGCTACATTTTGGAGAACATGAGCAACGTGTCCAATGATCTTGTAATCCGCCATATTGGACGGAGGTTAATTTTGTCAAATGACACATCGATCGTGTGGTACATCAAACATCACGGGAATGTTGCCAGACAAGGATTCGATGTTGCAGATCTGACTTACTTGTTACGGTGGCTGTGTTAACATTACTGAAATTGTGCGACTGCATAAATAAAGAAGCAGTTTCAATGAAGGTATCTGCGACACCGTAACAGAAAGATCAACTCTGACACTCGGAATGCTTTTCTGGAAAAAGTCTTATGCTGTTGATAGATCGGGGCTCAATACAGGCCTCTGGTCACTAACAAAAGTAAGTCAGCATACTTTTCCGAAGAGTTCATTCTGAGTGATGCGTTTGTATACAAATCACACAATAAATGGATAAAGAGATTGATATCACTTTACTCTCGAAATTAATATTTCTTGTCATTTCGAGCATGAAGAGGCATTTTTAAAATGTTGAATACCACATTTTACTTTTTCTTGCGACAAATTGACAGAAACAAAGGCTTCCACTATCCGGCACAAAGGATTGCAGTATAATTGGTCATTTGTGCCGCTCGTGGATGGGGGCAGTTTCACGTATGTTATCGTGAGATAGTTGCTGCAACAAAGGCAGAAAGGAAAACATAGAAACAGGATTAACAAAGAAGTCCATACTTGATTTCAGACACCTAATGATATTGGCAATATGCTACTAATGATGAATATATTGATTAGTGATTTCTCGAAGAAAGATACATGCAGCCAAATCTCTGGTCAAGGTGAACAAGTTAGAATTTACATTGCCTTCCATCGAATGGAAACTGTGTCGTAGGGATTGAATCTATAGCCCAAAATAGATATCTAACTACTACGTTCAATATGTTCCCAGCAGTTCCGGCATTTCATGATTTGTGGAGGTGCCAAACTGTTGATTTTCCTAAGACATCATGATTACTTCAAAGTACAGGGTGTTTCACTCGCTCTCAGCCTCTAATAGTTTTTTATAACTTCAAACTAATGGATATTTTCACTGCAATTTGACACGGATGTATCTTGGTGTTTGGAAAATATAGTAATAAGCAAGTGTTGAAAGTGGTTTCCATTATCATTGCCTCTCCATAATACAGAAAGTATTCACCAACATATCGGCATTTCATTTTTCTTGCAGGTCAATGGTTGTCCGTGGCGTGTTACCTTTCCTTTCAGCATGCACCATATAAAGAAATCTGGTAGGGTAAGGTCAGATGACCTGAGGCTGGTAAACTTTTGTAACATGAAGAGACATGCGTTGATGCAAATGAAGACCACTTTCAACACTTGCTATGAGATAATCATGCTTTTCATACAACAAACTTTCTCCGTGTCAAATTTCGTTGATTTATATCAATTAGTTTCAAAGTTACAAGAAACAATCAGAGGCCGAGAGCGAGTCAAACACACTATATATTCTTGTTGGAGAACATTTTCAGTACTCTTCTTAAAAGTTAGAACCAGTGACTGAAGGAAATGCTTCCAAAAAGTTATATTTCTAAGATAGTTAGAAGAAGAAGAGTGTTCGAGGCCAATAACTACAAATAAGCTGCTTGCTTCTGCTATAGTTACAGCACACAATTTCCCTCTAACCCCACATAGCAAAATGACGTCCCAGGGATATCTGACGGATCTCCTGGCAGGATATCGGGACGTCCGTAGGACGTCCTGTTTAAGTCCCGTTTACATCCATGGGACGTATAGTTATAATTAATCCTTCGTATAACTATACGAAGGCATATCCTTCGTATAGTTATAATTAATTAAATAATAATAATAATAGTAAGGTCGATTTAATTTATAGAAATTCCAGGTAGGTAATCCCGCACGGCTTTCCGGGGGACATCCAGGGGACCTCCATACGGGATGAACTGTTTGTATTGCCCACAGAGTTATCCCACGGACGTCCTTAGGACATCGCTATGGGAGCAGGACCATTCTGACGGTAGTGGGATCTATATGGGACGTATTCTGCTATGTGGGACTAGAAGTTTTATTTCACCCTTTGAAACAAGATTTTACTCATCAAGGTAAAGGGATAATAAGACACATGTTAGAGATTTCTTGGAAATGCAGATTCTATTAATGAGACTATTCTATACAAAGCCTTTAAAATATCAAAGAGCTTACGGTTTCCTGTTAATGCTTTAAAAGTTAACGTTAGAATATATTTCTCTTTTTAAACTTGGTTATACATTTACTATACACATATATTTCTTCTGTCATAGTGATAATAGCAAGAACGAAAGTTAGAATGTGCAGAAAATTATAATAATTTACTGTGAAAAAGATGGTCATGTAGTACGATCACTAAAGTAGGCAGAAACTGAGAAGTTAAATTTGTAATTAAAAAATGCAGTAGATGGAAATTTTCTTCTTTATTTCCATGATCAGCTAAGAAATTATAATATATGAAAATTGCTTTCCTCTTTCTCCTTCTCGACAAATAAATAAATAAATAGGAAGGAGCTCCGGAAATCGTCAGAAATTCTCAACTCCTACTTGAAATACTGATCAATTGAAGGAAAACTGACATTACATATCAGTAACATTCTTAAAGTCAAATTATGACTACCCTGATCTTATTATTTGACTTCTAAAAGTAGTAACAACTCTTTCAAGTGAATGGAGGATGATAAGAATTGAAAATACAGGGTGTCTGTGAAATAATATGCACGTTTTAGAAGGTGCATCAAAGCAAGGAAAAGTTCGTTTGAACAAACATCGAACTATGCCGTTTCGGAGCTCAAAGTTCAGCAAGCATCGTCATAAAAGACGTCATAGCTCGACACATAATCACGTAAGCGGTGTCGGCGTAGCAAATGAAAATAAAACTAATACACAATACACATACTTAAACTATGTTTATGATTCCCGAATGCAGGTTAGAGGGGGATTTCTATCTTGTCCTGTCTTTTGCCGGTAATATTCCTATATTTTCTGCTAATTTTGTTCAAAATGTTTAGTGTCATTGGCTTTAGTGCACCTACGTATGTTATGCAGACATTTTGAATTTGATAAAGTGTTTTCACATCATTCGAAAATGACCATATGCATCTTTAATACTCATCAGATGTGATAACAACTTGTATTTATTATTTTATATTTGCCACTTGCTTACTTGTTCTTACAAAATGTCTAAAATTATTTCTTTTAATGTATTTTCGATGAATTTACAATGTTTTTTGCAGTAAATTAATACAATCTGAATGTCAGGTCAGCACTTGTCGGATCTAGAAATTTTCCTACGGGGGGCAAAGTTACATTTTGCCGCCCTTTCCAACGTTTTTTAGGCAAACAACACAAACAGCCGACGCGACGGCCACAACATTGTCTCGCATCACGTAGTGTACTTTTGTTATCTTCTCCGGAGCCTGTCATGGCATCGCTGTTACTAGCTCTAGTAAGGCAGTAACCTGCCTATCTGACTTGAATCGCAGTTTTGAATTTTAGGCTTGAAGGTAGGTTGTATGGAATAACATAAAAAAATGTCTTAGCGCACCGGTATTGTAATTTTGAACACGTTTAGGTCAATTTCAATTTAATTTCCTATTTTACTTCCCTTCTTTAGGAGCTTTTTTATTTATTTTTTATTTTTAGCTGTTTTCCGCATCCTAAACGTGCCGCCCAGGGTGCTTTCCCTCTTTCTCTCCCCTTTAGATCAGGCACTGCAGACCAACAGATCCTAGTTTATTTAACTGATATTGTGGATGCGATCCAAAGCAGTAACCGCCCCAACCTGAATTCATATCATCGCTGGAATAACGAAAATGCTTATCTCAGAAAATTACTTGTGTGAAGTTAGCATCGAGTTTGTCAGCTTCGAACCGAAGATCACAGTTGACTAGTTCGAAGCACCTCTTGAAAATCTCTTACGATCAATGTTGTAAAATAATTTTCGTAAATGTGAGTAACCAAGCTTTCTTTTATTTCCGGACAAGGGAGTAAATACTCAAAGTCAAGTACATCGTAACCATTCCAAAATTATGTCGGATGCTTAGAATTATTAAAAATTAGCTTGCACAGTACAATACAAATTCGTCCGTGTAGTGTAAATCATTTTGCCTTATTTTTTTTAAAATAAAGAAACCGTTTACATTTGTCCCCCCCCCCCCGATATTAAAAATACTTCTGTACATCTAATACAACCAGAGCTGAAACCAGTCACCGGGTTAATCGAGTCAAGTTTCGTACCGGGTGCTCTATGCTCGGATTAGGTAGTGTCAGCGAAAGTGACCCAGTTTGAACTCTGAACACAACTACCAAAAATACTAGCTCTGTTACTCTCATTGACAAAAATTATTTTCTAACAATGTTCCTTAGAGATCTTGAAGAGGTGTTGGAGACTGACTTGAACTTGAATTCGAAGCTGACAAATTCGTTGCTAACTTCACACAGATGTTTTTTTTTTTTAGATATGCCTTTTGGTTATGCCAGCAACGAATTACAAGCTATTCGATTATGAGGTCGATCCGTACTATATCGATGTGATATCGGCAATGATCAGCTACCAACTGCATGCTAAATTATAAGATTCAACGATTAGACACATAAGTAATAAAGTCAATGCGTGTGCGGACGATATACAAGCTAACTAAAAAAGCTTTTGCCATTTTTGATGTCCCATTAATCATGCGCTCACAGAGAGGAAACAAAATGACGCACGTGCCTGCCAAGCAATCGGGAGTTAGTCTGACCATCGACCTTCAGTAATACAGGAACGGTGCTCACACACAGCAATCATAGCTCGTCCAGTGTAAAAGAGAAATGGAGGTATCGAAGCAGCTTGTTTGTTGTATGACAAGTGGGCATGTCAGCTGCCGCTTCAAGTCGCCGCATATACCAGGTAGTTGGTGAGAATGCCGTGAACGAACTCACAGCCAGGCATTGGTCCAGAAATTCCATTCGGAAGATGTGAGCCTTGCAGATGAACCTCGCAGAGGACGACCACATGTGTTGCATGACGAGACCCTGAAAGCAGCCATCGGTGAGGAAAGTGGTCTAACGTGTGATGAACTTGCAGAAAGGTTCCATGTTTCCGGTGAAATAGTCAGACTGCACCTGCGTGGGATACGGAAGTCATACAGGTTAAGCAAGTGGTTACCACACACATTGCCGGCAGTCAACAAGGAACAGTGAGTGACAGACTGTTTCTCCTTGTTCACTCGGAACCTGAACACACCCATATTTGATCGATTGCTCACTGGTGACGAAAAGTTGGTCCTCTATGACACTCCCAAGAGTACCAGACATTGGTTGTCGTCCCCTGACCCTGTTTCTTACACTTCAAGACCACCTCTGCACCCACGAAAGGTTATGCTCTCTGTGTGGTGGACTTGTCGCCAAGTGGTACATTACGAGCTCCTTCCACCTGGTCAGACAATCACTGATGATGACCTCTACTCACAGCAGTTGCAAAGCGTGCAACGTGTATTGCGGCAGAAGGAGCCGGCATTCATGAATCGAAAGGGTGTAATGTTCCTCAATGACACTGCCAAGCCACATATGGCAAAGAGGATCCGGAAGCCCCTTCAGCAACTTGGCTGGGAGACATGTTCCATGCACAATATTCACCGGAACTTGCGCCTACAGATTACCACCTGTTTCAATCCCTTGACAACCACCTCCGTGAGGTATCCTTCTCCAATGAGGAAGACTTGCAGAACACACTGAGGAATGTCTTTTATCACCAGGGTATTGTGCTGCTGCAGGAACGTTGGCACAATGTGTTGGATGCTGATGAAGATTACTTCGAATCCTAAAGATATGTACCGCCCGACTGTATTGCTCTTCGTTTATCACTTCTCTAGATCGGCAAAAAGTTTTTGGTTACCTTGTATATTCGTACGTACTATATCAATTACGCTCCTTCTCATTAGCTGCACTTGTCTGGCAGTTGGTTTTGATTTGTTCACAGAAAATTATTCCTTATTTGTAAACAATTTGTAATCAATAATTAAATAATTGAAATCTTTGTATGTTAAGCAATTCATTGAGTATGTTATTCAATTTCTTAAGTGTGTTTATAGCTTTGTGTTTTCATTTCAGGCTTTGTGTCACTCAGAACATGAGAGTTTTGGAGAAGAACTTGGTACAAAGACGTGTATTGTTGCTAAGTGTGACCCGTCTTTAGCTTAGAATGTAATTTCTTGAAAGGTTTATATGTATGTTGAACGTTCTGAAGCATTACATCTCTGAATTTATACGAAACTTTCTTAAGAAGACACGAAAGCAATGTTCAACTCATGACGGAAGATTTCAGAGGTTTCGTGATCATTCTCTGAGCAAACCGAAATGAAGTTTCAAAGAATTAATAATATTGTAATAAATAAACATCAAGTATTCGAAAGCGCTACCAAACATGAAATTTCTCATAGGTATTATATTTCTTTATTCAAACATATGTAACCGTCTTCTTTCAGAAGAAACAAAAGATCTACCAGAATGCAAAGTGTCCGAATCCTTAGACAAAGTTGAAATACATTGCCAAAATTAAACCATTTTGTTTAGAAAGAGTACGATTTTCTTCCACTGTCGTAATAATGTAGTAGGAACAGCTTTTCCAAATACTACGTACAAAGCAATACTATCACAAGAAGACCTTCATTTGCGCTTTATAAATTGTACAAAAGTGATGGAAAAGTTTCTGGAGTTCCAGAAGTCACAACGATCATTTCCACATGTGTATGAACTCACAATTCAAGAGTTACAATGTGATGATTCTGTTTTGGAATTATATGATAGAGAATTCATAGACTTAAATGTATCTTATGTATACTTAGACAATGTTTGTATGAAGGAATTACCAGAGTGTTTGTTTCCACAAAACTTGAGGGGCGTATCGATTAAAAAAAACAAATCTCACTTCTCTTCCAGAGAATATATTCAACAATACGCGTCAATTACAAAGATTGTTTTTACCTGATAACAAATTCGAATATTTGCCCGAAATAGTCTTCCAGAACTTAACAAATCTAACACATCTCAATCTGAATGGAAATAATTTACATTATCTAAGTGAGAATATATTTTCGGGGTTACAAAATCTTAGGTATTTAGATCTTAGGGATAACAAGTTTCTATCCTTTCCTAAGAATATGTTCCACTCCTTGATAAATCTTCGTTGGCTAGACATGAGCAACAATTATTATTTAACAACCGTCAACCAATCTTTTTCTCCACTTCTCAACTTGCGAGGTTGTTTCTGTGTTCTTGCAATTTTAGCAACTTAGATGAAAATACGTTCCAAAATATGCCTCGTTTGAAAGTTTTCTTTCTGAGTAACAATTTATTTTTACTTTCCTCACGCAATGCAAGTAAGAAAGTGTTTAGTTCACTGTCTAATCTTAAGGAACTAGACTTGAGAAACTGTACTATCAGTGATCTCTCTACAGAATTCTTAAATTATTTGCCAAACATTTCAATTTTTTATTTAAAAAGCAATAAAATCCGTTCAATTCCTGAAGAGTTTCAAACTTTGACAAATCTAAGAGAACTCGATTTGAGTTAACATGAAATTAACTTCTTACACTACAACGCTTTTAGAAATCCTTTGGAGAATTTTATCTAGAATGGATACGGGATTATACTAAGGTGAATCGTGTAGTTTTCGATTTAAGTTATAATTTTTTGAAAGAAATTCATGCTCATACTTTTCAAAATTTAACTGGGCTTCGCACACTTGACTTAAGCCATAACATATTAACTACACTGCCCGATTACATGTTTAAAGGAACAAATTATATTCTACTGCTAAACTTGAACAACAACAAGTTAAAGCATATTTCAAACCAGGTGTTTGAAGACTTAAGAAATTTAGAGGAACTTGACTTGAGTCATAACCAACTGCTTACCGTGCAATTACCAGTTGATCTTCTTACCAATTTAGTGGAATTAGATCTATCATTTAATAAATTGTATTTTTTCAACATCTCTGTAGAGTACCATAAAACATACTCACTACAAAAACTATCTCCTAGAAATAATAATATATTTTTACCTCAAATAGGCTCGTATTACAATTTACGAAATCTTATTTATTTGAATCTAGCTAATAATCATATTCATGATACACGTCTAATGTATTTACAAAACTTGAGGTACTTTGATTTCTGAAACAATTCGATAGTTTCTATAGAAACGTATTGGGGCATAAGATTGAAATATCTAAATTATTTAAACCTTAGCTACAATAAAATCAAAACAATTTCTTCAAGACATTTAAGAGTTTCTTCCTTTAATTTGACTGTTGATGTGCAGAACAATCTGATTGAATCTATAAACTTCCGATCAACAGAACTAAATTTAGGAACTCAAGAATCGAATTCTACGGTTATCTTCAATTTAAATCATAACCCATTATTTTGCTCCTGTGGTGTTTTCCCATTCTTAAAGTTCCAAGACAGGGATGTGTTTTTGTCATCGGAAGAATAAAATGTAGCTAAGATTACAGCTGACAATTTGAAGTGTTCTCGGCCTTCTGTTTTAAAAGAAGTTTCTGTAGAAAATGTTGAGGATTGGACTCTGCAGTCCCTTGCACTTTTTGCACTCTGTGTAATGTAGCCAGTGTAAATGAAATATTCATACATTAACATAAAAATCAGTAACCAAGAAACTAAATTCCTTTTCAGAAATGCTTCTAATAGTTCCATTAGGTGTTTACCTATAGCAATTGAAACTTCAATTGACGTTGAAATCACACTACTTGGATAAGTAAGAAGAATAAATTTTCCATTCAGAAATAGATGTGTGAAACACGTAGGACGTATCACGATATCTAAACTTGAGTGATGAATCATTATTTTTCCTCTTATAAAAAGTTAACGTGATTCCACCCATTATATCCACCCATAATTTTTCCATTGAAATATTGAATAAACTTTCATTTTTGGAATACACAATTAATATACCTGGAAAATTTTTGTAAGCTTCTACAATTGGGAGTTTTCTTCTCATATGCTATAAACAGTAATGCAATGCAAGCTCTCTCGCGACATCTAAAAATTTTGCAATCTGTTACATGAATAGGTTTTGTGCAGAAAAATGCATAGTTTTTTAACATTGTTGGTCCGAGTGGAGTCACATAGAGGAGTCTTCAAAATGAGAAATAGAGTAAGAAAATACAGTATCCTAATATACATTTTACATCCATGTTTAAGTTAGACAGGTAAACATTGTACGAATGTCATATTTAACACATACGAATCTTACCCATTGCCTGACTATCAACGTCAATGTCATGGAGAAAATGCTTTACGAACACTCGAGAAGTAGACGACACGTACATGGTATTTCTCTTGATCTAGTAACCATTAGATGCTAATGTTATTCTTCAACAAGTAACATTTTGAATGGCTGTAAATCAATGTTATCAAACAGAATTTTATAAATCTTAATCTGATTAGTTTTGTGGTAATGTCAATTAATATATATTTTGTACAAGGTTCACCTTAAGCTCCAATGTGTGTCATCTCTTATATAAACAATCTTTACTAGCACTATCTCCACTATGATTGAAACTAAAGCCAGTGAGTGCCTCAAACCACCTGGAATTAACTCACCTCTTACTGTATTACAGCATCAATTAAACTTAATGAACCGAATAGAATTTAGCGTTCTAGGAAACGGTTTCACTTGTTCAAAATTCATGAAATTATGGACATTCTGTGCAAGCGTATGTAGCAAATATCAGGAAGCTACATATAAGATAAAAGTATCAAAGAAGGCCCAGGTCTTAACAAGGTCCACCTGTCGTTCCATGATGGGTAAAGCGGAACGTTTATGTAACGCGCCCTTTACATAATGGCGTTAGTTTTGCAATCATTGTGCTGCTCGTTTCCCTCCATTGAATAGTGTTCATATTCAAGGTGTTGTTGGCTTCAAGTTACCTAAATATGTATTTCATAATAATTATTGTTATATGAAAGTTGACAAGCTATTTCATTGCTCAATACCAGGTCATTATTATATTTAAGATATCTTAAAGAATATAGATACTGGAGAGGAGATGTATTGAGTTATACTTTGAAGCATATACTTTCAAGCTGTCGCTAAATAAATTTACTTAGAAAAGGTTTTGATTCAGATTCCGGCTGATAGGTTAGATCAGATACCATTACTTAAATACGAACTACTATATCAAGTATACTGCGTATTTTCTCAAGATATCACATCAATTTGCATTTTAAGCTTTGCAGTACAATAGGAATCTCAACAACACGAATATACTCAGCTTATACTTGAACTATCCCCTGTATTCTAGACATTAGAATATCTTAATGTATCTTTTGCTTCCTAGATTAAGATCTAAAATCATCGATGCAACAACTATTCAGAACCTAACACTTTTACGACAATTATTGCTTTACCAGAGATTTCTTAATATTCACAAGACTGAGTATAACTTTTTGGATAGAACAATGTTCAGTTCAAACATATAACAAATAAGTAATCACTTTTTGTCACACATATATTAAATATGATTATCAGTAAATCAAGTTGAAACGCATATTTATTTAATCATTTCTGACAATTTCAGTGATGGACTTTATCACGTACACATATTGGGCCTTATATGGAATAGTTTCCAACATTTTCCGCTAAGGGTTACCATAACAAGAGGTTAGGAAATACCTGTTATATTTTATTTATTCTGATAGACCATTCTCGCAGGAACTCACATCCCATTGCAGACTTCCCTACGGTATGCTTCACAGCTCCAGATGCTTCCAAATTTTTCATGGAAGTTATTTGGAACATTTACCTCATATTTAAAAACAATATTATTAGTATAATACAAGCAATGAGTTTGTAAACCATAAAACAAAACTATACATGAATTAAATTCAATTAAGAACCATATACATGTATGGAAATACATTGTGATAATATTGTAATAATATGTTTTGGCAGGATGAATGTTATTTTTGATCATACAGATACGAAAACACATATCTATTATTTTTTTTAGAAAAGTGTGTGTACTATTGATTCATATTTTCATAAGACAAATCACGTTTGTAATGTAAGTCGAACACCATCTTCTAGATAGTGATCTTTGTATACGGTTGCTTTCAGTAATGTCTTTCAAATACTGTAGTAAATAAGTAATATACGTAACCTGTGGTAATTTGCTATCGATAATTTGAAAATAAAGAGAAACAATGTATTCATGTGTATAAAGGTTTTTTTGTAATTATCTTGTGATTTCCTTCACGTTAAGTATATATTGCAAAGTTGATATTATGTACATTTAACCTTATAGGATTTTATATTGTTAATTAATCTATGACTGTTAATTTGTAATGTTTCATCTAAAGGGCGTGATTATATTTTAGTAAGAGTAAGTGTATTAGCAAAACAAATTGAATTGTATATGTGTTTTATTCTTTTACTAGTAAAAGTATTTCTAAATTGTATACTGTAGAAAGTTTTGAGTAAAGAATTATATATAAAAATAATGTTCGTTTATTTCCACTACCAAACAACACATTGCAAAGAAAACATGCAAGCATTTCCAGCAACAATTAAAAACAGAAATGAAATATAAAGAGTGAATAAATTCTCATAAAGAATTCAAAGAAAACAATAGTGATTACTAAAATATATCAAAATTTGAATGCAGAATATAGTCCACAATACAAAGACCAAAAAACACTAAATAGAAAAGAAAAATGTGTAGTTTTGAAATTTGGCAAAGTTGTTCGGGTGAGTGTCCTAAACAACATATTGAAAGTCTCCGTGGCTGGAAGGTCGACGGGGGGTGAGGGAGGCGTTTAACACTTTAATGGCGAGTCTTTTCAAGAGAGTTTGAAACTTTTGGTAAGTAGGTACTGCTTCAGCACTATTCATCTGAATTTGGTGGTTCTCTCTCTTTTTAAGAATTAAGCAAGCTTTCAAATGCAGCATTGATATGCCCCTATGACGTACGAAAAAGGGAAATGTGTAAAAAGATCGGGAAATTTCTCTGAAAAATTCTCTTTTTGGACGTTTGGAGCCCACTAGAACGGCCCTGAGTGAAAGTACGAGACCCTACGTATCCTAAAAAAATATTTTTGAGTATTGGTAATATTTCTGCTAAATACCACTCCCATATCTTCAATCGTTACGTGGAAAGAAATATTTTCCAATCCTGTTTGAAAGTACAAAATATATACAAATAGGTAGTATATACGTCAGTAGGACATGAGTATAATTTAGTTCAGTAGGAGTAGGTTAGGTTAGGAATGCCTTGAACAACAGACCAAAAATTCACTTGTGTGCGAGGTCGGCGGGGATGGGGGAGGCGTTATGAGTGCTAAAAAGAAACACTTTCTGTTCAAAATTGAGCTACATTTAATTTCCAGATGTGGACTTAGTCGTGTGTCTGATTGCTTCGGCACCACTACAAAACAACATTTACTTCATGAAGTCTGGGAGGGGAAAAATAGAAGCTAAATTATTTTTGACAAGAAAACTGCAAGAAATTTCTTTTTCTCAACCTATCTTCCTCCTCCATGCATGCAGCAGATGCGATACTCGTTCAGCCATTTATATAAAAAAACGCAATGCAACAATGGTTCAGTGTTCAAAAAACATTGGATCCAGATGAGCGACATTACTGACATCTTTTATAACCCCTCATCGACACCAGATGCTGTCTCACAAGCCGGCGAGAAGATGCTCCTCGCTACATACAAAGCCACTTCTAATGAACATGATTTAATCACTGGTAGGCCTTAGTATTGCTTAAATCATCAACCAAGAAAGTCAAAGCTGATCTCCCCTCACTTCCTCTATCTAAAGGCACGGCGGAGCAATATTCGTTTAGAGTGTACTTACAGGTACACCAGTGGCTTGATAATCACTTACCCTCTGATCAGTGGGGGTAGGCCCGTGGAGAGGATGGATCCCTATTCGCAGTGACAACAAACTACCCGATAGCTCCTGACAAAATTCTATAAAAACATATTAATATTTTGTTGCTGTACAACTGGATGTGATAGAAGATGTTAATGCCAGACATTTGGTATTGAATGCTCATCTGTTTGTGGCACCTGCCATGGTACGTGTACTAACGGTTCACCTTTAAGGGATGAGGAGTTCGAACTTGATCATGTCGCAGAAGAAGTTGAGTTTTAATTATGATGAGCTGTCTGTATGAGTTACATATATAATTTGTGTGCTAAGGAAACTAAATGGACAAGTAAATATTTATGCTGAAAGTCTGTCCATCTTTCTTATCTTGCGCGCTCATATAATGTTATTTCTCTGTTCTATGTTCTACATTAATACTAATCAATTTTATGTGTGTTATGTACCTACTACTACCGATATATTTAATAAAAACGTGCTTGCTTAGCATCACGCAATTGTAACCAATAAAGTTCTTTTTAAAATACTTAAATGACAACATTTTTTAAAATGGGCAATTTTTTATTCCCTCTATATTCTAAACAATTGATCTTACGAAAAAATTAAGAGGACAATTTTTGTACAAAATTTAATGTAGTTTAATTTTGGACAGAAAGTGTTTCTTGTTGGAATTCATATTTAAAAAAAAAAAATAATAAAAACTATAAAAACGACAGTTAACCACGTCCCACTCCCGCCGACCTCACAAACAGAGGGACTTTTGGTATATTGTTCAAGGCATTCTTAACCTAATTTACTCCTATTACTATTAAACTAAATTGTACTGATGTCCGACTGACGTATTTACTACCTATTTGTATAGATTTTGTTCTTTCAAATAAGATTGGGAAATATATTTTTTCCACGTCCATATTTAAGACATCGGAATGGTACGGTATTTGGCAAAAACATTACCAATACCCAAACGTATT
This sequence comes from Lepisma saccharinum, assembly GCA_022664845.1. Lineage (NCBI taxonomy): Eukaryota > Metazoa > Arthropoda > Insecta > Zygentoma > Lepismatidae > Lepisma > Lepisma saccharinum. The sequence goes on from JAGDQP010011286.1 coordinate 24,820, forward strand.
ACTCAGGATATACTAAGATCGTCTATTCTCACCCGGGGACACTCTAGAGAACCTCAAACTTCAAAAAAGGGATTTTTTCCAAAGTAATTTTCAGATTTTCCCCCCAAACTTCCCTTTTTGTGTACATTATAGGGGCTTGAACAATGTACTAACCATGAAATTCTGATGAATAGTATGAATAGTAGTCCAGAAACTTTAGACCATATTTTACTTTTTTTTTTTAAATTCTACGTCACTTTTAAACATATCAGAACGGCATTTGGCGAAAATATTACGAATACACAAACGTATTTTTCAGGATACTTTATTATTGCGTACTGTCACGAGGGGCCGTTTCAGGGGGCCCAAACGTACAAAAAAGGGAATTTTTGGGTGAAGTTTTCCGATTTTTTAAAAATCTTTTCTCATAGATTGTAGGGACATGCTTAATGCTGCATTTAAAAGTGTGCTTTATTCTAAAGAGAATGACGTACTAACCATGAAATTCATATGAACAGTGCTGAAGCAGTAGCTACTAAAGAGTATTAAAGTTCCTTGAAATAGCCTCGTTAGTAAAAGGGTTATTAAACACCTTCCCCATCCCCCGCCGACTTCATACCCACAGGGACTTTTGGTATGATGTCCAGGACACTCCCCTCAATAACTTTGTCAAATTTCAAAACTACATGATTTTTTTTCTAATTGGTGTTTTTGGGCCTTCGTTGACTGGACTATATAGGGCCAGCCTAATTAAAAAAAAAACTTAATTTGGGATGGCGGTCCGCACCCACTAAATACATTCATGGCTATGTAGTGATGGAATTCTGCGGTGTTGGATAAGACGCTACAACTCTCTAGTGTTTCATTCCAGGACAGAAGTGGAGCAAAAAAAGTTATTTCTGTTCTACGAATTATAAAAAAAAAGTACATTTGCACCAGTATTTCAAACGCTATCAGTTGAATTAGGCAGCTATTATTCTGTATGTGACCTTTTTATAAGACTTAGAACTTGTTATCAAAATTGTAAGGTAGGTTTCGATATATTATCATTGACAGTTTCCTTGTAAGACGAGAAAAACTCAGATCGGGGATGGATTATGGGGAAGCCTTAACTTCCTTTAGAGGCTCTGTACCTTACAGCAGTACTTTAAAGATAATCCAGTTCATTATAATAATGATTCATTACGTCAGTAGTAAGATTTAGATAACATACAAAGTATTTATTTTAAAACTAAAATTGTTTAGTTTCGATTTTAACATCTTTAAATGTGATAAAACTTTTAAAGAAGCGTAAACAATGATTTCGAGTGTATCGCCTGCGTTTACATTCAGGTTGAATTTTCACCTTCACTCTGGTTTTCTTGAAATCAAATACTTAACTCTTGAGGAAAATATGGAATAATACGTTATCAATTCTTTAGGTTGTGGACTTTTATTTAAACTGCGATAAAGTTGTCGAGGAAATAATCTTTGAAATTATCCTTCCTCTTGTGTTTTTTTTTTCTTTAATATTACAGGAAAACTGTAGGTTAAATTGTTTTTCATCTACGTACTACACTCTGTATGTGATCTTTTTTCATCTACGTACTACACTCTGTATGTGATAATCATAAATTATCGCGAAGTACATGGAATTCACGAACAACTGTATAATTTAAGAAGAGGATGTTACTGTTCAAAGGCGATTACCACGGAAGGCAAGTGCTGAAGGAGGAACTGGAACTGAAGTTTCAGAGCACGACGGGTCTCTTGTTCACAAATTCCTAATGAATATAATGAAGCCTGAAATTCTTGACATGTGATTGTCTTTTACATCGTCAGGTAAGAAAAATCAACCAATCAGCTTATTTAACTACCTGTTTCTTCCTTAAACCTATTCTCTGTTTCTCTTTGAATTTTGTTCCACCATTTTATAATTTCTTGTGTTTCCTCTAGTTTTCTTTCCTTCATTCTTCTTCCATTTCTGCTTCTTTTCTTACTTATTCTATTTTCTTCGTTTCTGTTTCTCTAACATTTTCTCTCTTTTCCTTTTCTTTCTTAATTTTTAAAGTCAATTCTTTGTTTTACTATTTATCTTTCCCTGTGGTCTCATTCGAAGCTATTATTAGCTTTGTCATTGGCATTACTTTTCACGCAACAGCAGACGACACACCAGCGCAAATCATTATAGAATCACAAGTACAGACGGTAGTCAGTTTGAACTCCCTGTGACGATGGACAGGCGATGTAATATTTTATTCGACACTATTTTGTTTGTACAGTGTTCCTTTACCTGGAAGTAATAAATCTCATTACAATTGTTGGGGTTTTTCAGAAAAGGTAACATCCAGGAACATCAAAATTTTCAGTTGCGGCATTTTTTTTTAAGTTTGCTCCTAAATATAACACAATATGTGTACAGCAGACCACCCTGCTGGTCTACTGGTTACTGTCGCCGACTGCTGGTCGTGTGGTCTTGGGTTCGATTCCTGGCTCTGCCGAGGGATTTTTTCCGAAGTGAAATTGTCTGGAACAATGCCCACCCAGTATCCTAATGCAATTGAGGAGCTGCTGTGAATAAAAGACAGTGGCGATCACAGTTGGAGCTTCGGTTCTCCTCTCCTAACAGTCTGGTCAGCGTGAGAGCAGTACACTAACTCCTCCCTCCGGGAGAGACCTTATCCAGTAGTGGATTGAATATGACTGTGAATTATAAATGTGTACAGTCAGTATGAGTTTACTGAAAAAAGAATAATAATACAGATACATTAACAGTTTACTCATTATCACAAAAAGTGGGTACTGATATTATATAAAGTTTCACGAAAGTTATTCATCATTTTCCAACCAATTCTATCACTTGTAAGTGCTACTGAGATCTGAAAACTAAATCACATTACGCAAGTAAAACGAGAAAATGATTTTTAGACATTTTAACTCTCCACTTAGTTAGTTTTACTTAATAAATATTTCTAAATGTAGTAATCACCGAAGGACAAGTTTGTATACTGAAATACATAATAACATTTAATAGTGAGACTCGTCATAAAATGATGTAGCATTATCTTCAACATTCTTCCGGCTATGACGGAACAAATCTTTATAAAATATCCCAGCTTCTTCTGAAGATAACCTAAAACTCTTCAAGAGCTTCTTTATGCCAGCACTTGTTTCTATTAACAGGATTTATAAATTTAAATTTCAGAGCTCCATCAATCTTCTTTACTTCACCTATTCCCGGTTTAAGAATTCCACTACTTGGCCCTGAGTAAGTTGTCTTTACAAATGTTTGTCCTTTTTCATACCACAATACACTGACATCGGTCACTTTGAATCATAGTTTCATCTTAAAATATTCCTGCGATTTTCGTTTAATGTTAAACATTTTCCAGTACGTACCAAGTACCTAGATCTTTACACTGCTTTCCATTTATCGCATTGTATTCAGATAGTAGGGTGATCGTTTCCAGAGTTCGGTACTCTTTCTCAATTATTCAAAAGACGAGATCTGGAGGAAGATAGCTGTGCCGCTTGCATAGGCAAATAGCGTAAAATCTTTCTGAAGAAAATAGACGTTTCTTTTATTCTGATGAATGTGGACAGTGCTTCAATATTTTGTTTGTTTTGTGAAGCAGCAGAGAAAAGCTGAAAAGCAAGTTTATTTTTTAAGCTATTCTCTAGTTTAATATGAAATGCTTTAATACTGGTCCAACCTGATTCGATCCGCGATCACTTTGAGTTTCCAACCACGTATAGTGTGAAATATTTGTACTCCTGTTAATTTCAAGCAGAAATATTGTGCAATTGTCCAGTCCGTTTCGGAGTGTCGAAAGGAACAATATTAAAGAAGATTGAGCGACATATCATGTAGATGTTAAGCTTTGTTATACCTCATTCCAAATAGTTCAGTATTCAGTCCGCGTAGTCCAGAGGGTAGACTTTAGGTTGGCAATGAGTTGGCACGTGGGTTAGAACAGCACCTCTGACTATCCTGACTGAGGCTTTCCAGAGTTTTACTGAGCTTCACCAGGCGAAAGGTGGATGATACTTTAAGAAAGACCTGGCTGATACCTTCTTCATCTTATGCCCCATTTCGGTCTGAGCCGAAGGTGCCGTAAGGTTTATAAACAAATTCAAAAAAATTAAATTCCAAGTACTTAGTTAAGTTTCATCCCTGTAAAGATGAAAATTACAATCTGTCTTCACTTCCTTTTCTAACGAATGGCTAAGAGCATTTGGCGACTATGCTGTGTTCAAAACACATTATATAAATATACGAGTGGTACCTACTCGTAAAGAGTACTTTACGACTTACTAAAAGAGAAAAGGCATAAATGAAAGTCCTGCTCAAAGAAAACATCTCATTAAGATTTTGCAACTGTTTTCTCAGTTATACCAAGTGTATGGAATTGTACCTATAATACAGACGCTCCCCATGCTCCTGAAGATGCTTAAATGAAGATAATTATATTTTTTATGCAACCGTTTAAAGATATATAGTTTGCTTTATTCAGTCCTCCTGGTCCAGACAGCAAAGTCGAGGACTTCCGATCGGCAATGTACCCGCATTCGAACCGCGCAGCCGACCATCCTAATGGAGGGTTTACCTCCGTTTCAATAGACGAATTCCCGGATGGTACCTTAAGTAAGGCCCTGGCCAGTACTTTCTCTAGCCTCTACTTTCCCAATTCCGATCTGAGCTAAACATGACAAAAGGTCATAAAAATTCCAAATTAAAATTGTTTGCATTTCGTTAAATTTTAGAATTCTGTTGTTGATTCTACGTCTGAGGGCAGCGAGGACATCTCTACGTTTTCACAAAATATTAGTAAATATTAATATTCAACAGGAACGAAGCGAAACCTGAAGTAATTCCAGGGAAACTATAAAATGTCTAAATGTTAATAACATGGAAACGGTACGATATTCAGAGGGAATTTGAGCAAAAACAGAAGACACCCTTTTCTTGGAAAAATACAACGTATCCGGTTGTTTCAATAGATGTCCCGAATTGTCGACGCTCAGAGAGTTAACTGAACTAACTTGAAAAGTGCTGTGATAGGATTCGTAAAATTTTATTTACAATTACGAAGTTAAGAATTAAATTTGAAGTAATTATATTCTAAAGATTTTTTTAAAATTATTGAAAATCACTTAGACCCTATTAAATGCTTCCCATGTCATTTCAAAATTGTATCCTTCTTTAAGAGGAAAACTGTTCCCCAGAAGCATTGAGGATTGAATAAAAGCTCTTAGTAGCAAGGCAGCCCATGTTGTGATTTTCAGGAAAGGGCCAAGGACAGTGTCCATACATGTACTGCCTTCTTTTTTAAGTTTTGACTGACATGATCTGATTTTGTGCCATATTAGTATAATTTTCTCTGGCTTAGGAGAGGGGGGGGGCGAGGGCCCCCCTAATGGACGCCCTTGCTCAGTACCCTTTCAATTTTATGGGTTGATCGTATTAGGTAAAAACAGGATTGCCTTCCAGTATTTATGATACACAAAAGACAAAAGAAAAGCACCAGAAGCAGCCAAGATCAACACACGGTATATCACGATTCCAAATTAATAACTGATAATATAATTGAAAATGTTACGTACAGGGTGTTGCAAAACAACATAGACAAATCTACCTCACAAGATCCCTAACATGAAAATATAAAAACATTGACTCTCCCCCCCCCCCCCGAGGGTACACAAATACTTCGTTTCAGTGCTACAGGCTGCCGAAAGGTTGGGAAAAGAATTTTATAGCTTGATATTTCCAGCACCATTAACAGTAGAAATGAGACGGCATGGTACCACCAAAGACTGCAAACCTGTTTACCCAAAAGTGCAAATTCCAAAATTGTGCAATGGATGAACAAGGGGTTTTAAAAAAAAAAGGTATCCCCAGTCATTTTTTCGAATAAATGCAGGTCAAAATAAGCACGAGAAATGACTTTCCGTTTAAGTACAGATGCTAGACGTAATCATTGGTATCCAACCGACAATGCCAGTCTGATTTCCTCAAGAAAGTACAGCAAACGCTAGTTCAAAATTATGTAATTTACTACAATTTGTTATGCAACAGGGCATTTCTTTAAAGAAAATCGTTAAGCAAAGGAAATTTGTTTGAGATATTGACTTGATCCAAACGAATTATTGTTACTTCCTGGAATATAGTTCCATTCATGGTTATTTCGACCCTCATTTACTTCGGAAACTTTCTGCGAAATCCCTACTTTCTCTTTTGGGAATAGCTTGCATATCCATTGGACAGTTTTGTAATATGCATGTTTTGCTACAGCAGGCTTGAATTCCTTTTGGGTGCCATATCGCCTCAGTACTGTTGTTTACAGTATTGAAAATATCAAACTGTAAAATTAACTTTTCCACACTTTTGGCAGTCTATAGCGGCGAAATTAAGAATTTGTGCACTCTCAATGGACCATACTTTTTTTTTCTTCATTTCATGTCAGTAGTTTCGTGAAGTGTTTTTGTCGGTGTTGTTTTGGAACACCCTGCAGAGAATTAATCTTTACAAGAGATCACTACACCTTTGTAATCTTTGTTAGGGCAGTGTTCGTTTGAAGATAGAAAATACAAGCATTACTTGGGTCACTGATAATGTGCAAATAAATTTTTATGGTTTTCAACGAGCAAGATAAGTTATAATTATCTCAATTATAAAATATAAGATTGTCGTATTTAAACCTTTAGATAGCTTATGCTAACATTAAGTGAAAGAGATTTTATGTTTCGTCCCACCAGAGATATGGATCCTCTAATATTCATAAAATACGAATTATCAACCATGTATCAGCATTTATAATCAATTGGTGGAGATAAAAAAAATAAAAGAATACCCGCTTTGAACTATTCTTATATAAGGTATATAAATAGTAGGGGGGAAGTACAAAGACGACGAACAACCATCTTGGACGATACCCAATGGACTGCCTCAACAGCCATTCCTTTTTATTGACATTTCATGGACTCTGCGAAACTTGCCTTGATATTGGTAATAGGATTTGAGTCCTGCAAACCCAGGCCCAGACAAGTCCGGCCCGGTCCAACCCGCACAGATATAAATCTCGTTCAGTTCCGTCCAGCCCGCAGTCCCCACGTAACTTCCCCAGCCAGCTTCTCTGGGTGTTATGTGGTCGTGCTGGCCCGTAATGGATTTGGAACGGCCCGCATGGCCTGTATGTTAATGAAACCCATCACTGGTTGGGAAAACATCCCTACATCAGACCAAGGAGATACGGCCTTGTATACGCGTTCGACCCGTAGCGATATCATACATCTATATCAATAAAAGTGAATCTATGTATGTGTGTACATATGTCTGTGCTCTATACAAATCTACTACATGCGTCCCTTGATTTCCACTGAATTTAGCATACGTGTTCCTTAGGTACTTGACCAAAGTATTCTGGGTCTTTCTTGTATTGAGACCAGGTTGTCAGTCCTGCAAGTTTTTAAAACATATATTTCTCAAATAGCTTCAATATTGCTGGCTGTAAGAGCGTCAAACTTGACACACTAACTAACTAACTAACTAACTCTATGGCTTATGGAACTCGCAAGTTCATCGCCGCAGTAACAAACGTTCGCCATTGGATTCTATCCTGGGCAGTATCAAGCCAGTTTTCATCACGAACACCTACTTCTCCAAGATCTCTTCTAATATTGTCCTCCCAACGACGTCTCGGTCTTCCCAATGGCCTCTTTCCATCGGGCCTTCCAACCAGGATAGAATATAATCTTCGTTTTTCCCCCATCCGAGCTACATGCCCTGCCCACCTTAGTCGTCTCGATTTCATTATTTTTACAACATCTGGTGAATCGTACAGTCCGTGGAGTTCTTCATTATGCAGTCTCTTCCACTCTCCAGTCATCTCGTCCCGTTTCGGCCCATATATCTTTCTCAAAACCTTATTTTCAAATACACGTAATTTATGTTCATCTGCTAGGGTCGTACTCCAACTTTCGCAACCGTAAAGTATTACCGGCAGAATAACCGTTCTGTATATTTTTAATTTCAATTTCCTTGATATTAATCGCGATGTTAGAAGTTTTTGGACTGAGTAGAAACATGCGTTCCCCGATACTAAGCGACTTTTTATTTCTTTCGTGACCTCATTTTTGCTTGTTACGTATGCTCCCAAGTATTTAAATTTGTTTACTTTCTCTATGACCTCATCCCTAATTCTTATGTTTTTAATTCCTTCATTCCCTGTGCTTCGGCTTGTTACAATGTATTTTGTTTTATCTATGTTTACCTGTAGACCTATCTCATCGCACGCTTCTACTAAGACATCGGTGTTGCTTTGTAGTGCATCTATATCGTCCCCTATTAAATCTACATCATCCGCGTATACAAACAGTTGATTCAAACCATTCAATGATAGTCCCTTTTTGTCCCCTTTAATTTTTAAATCGCATATTCTAACGCGAAGTTAAACAGTAGTGGTGACAAGGCATCGCCTTGTTTCAATCCGTTGCGAATCTTGAAACTATCTGACATATTATTACCTATCCGTACTCTGCTTATGGGGTCGCTGAGACATCTTCACTAGTTGGACCAATTTTTTCGGAATTCCAAATCGTATCAGGATACTGTATAACTTGTCCCTTTTGATAGAATCATATGCTTTCTTAAAATCAATGAATAGCTGATGAACCGTCCCATTGTATTCCCATTTCTTCTCCAAAATTTGTCTCAAAGCAAAAATCTGGTCCAACGTGGATCTATTTCTTCTAAATCCACATTGGTGATCTCCAATTATTTCATCTACGTATACATTTAGGCGAGTTAACAGAATATTACTTAATACCTTGTAACAAGTTGGAAGTAACGAGATTCCGCGGTAATTATTGCATTCTGACTTATCGCCTTTTTTGTAAATCGGAACAATTATTGATGTTTTCCATTCCTTTGGGAGCTCCTCCTTTCTCCATATAGCACTTATCAATTTGTGTAGTTCTTGATTAGTGCCGTTCCTCCTGTTTTAATTAATTCGGCTGGAATATTGTCTATTCCTGGTGATTTGAAATTTTTCAATTTCTTAACCGACATTTCGATCTCGATCTCGCTAGGTTCGGGAATCCACGGTTCTGCGGTATGGATTTCAAATTCCTCTGTTTGTTCCCCGCTGTGTACATTAAGAAGTTTGTCGAAATAACTTTTCCACACATCGACAATTTTAGTCGGATCCGCCTGAAGATCTCCACGTTCATTTCTAATCATTCCTAACCTCGGCTGGTAACCTTTTCTTAACGAGTTTACCCCTTTGTATAGATCTCGTATGTTATTTGTCTTCCCGTTTTCCTCAATCTCCTGAATCTTCTGCGTCAGATATTCTCGCTTTTTGTTTCTGAACCCTAGTGTGGCGTTTCGTTTCGCGTTACTGTAGTGGTTGGTATTTGCTTCGCTTTTATTACTTAGCCATCGTTGCCTTGCTTGTTTTCGTTCCTCATGAAGTTTAATGCATTCTTCATCAAACCAAGGTTTGTTTTTCTGTTGTTTCTTCTCACCTACGCGTTCCTTCGCTGCGCTCTTAATTGTTTCACGAATTGCCTCCCACATCTTACTTACATCAATTTCATTATTAATATCATCATTATTATTACTCGAGTCGGCTAGGATTTCGAACCTATTTGAGAGTTCGAGTTGGTAATCTGCTCTTATGCTCGGATTATTTAATAGTTTCACTTCGAATTACAGTTGTTTTGATCCCTTGCTTTTTCTGTTCGCGATGCATAACTTTTCCCTTACTTTTGTGATCACTAATTGATGGTCGGTGTCACCTTCCGCTCCTCTGTACGACCTAACGTCCATAATGTTGGTGTGTCTTCGTCTGTCTACTAATACGTGATCGATCTGGTTGCGAGTTTTGCCGTCCGGAGATACCCATGTGTATTTGTGTATGTCTTTGTGTTCAAAGTACGTGCTCTTTACCAGTAAGTTTTTCGAAAACGCGAAAGTTATCAGTCTTTCTCCATTGTTGTTGGTTTTTTCGTGAAGACTGTATTTGCCTATAGTAGGTCTATATTTTTCTTCCCTCCCTACCTTTGCATTGAAATCACCCAACACAATTTTCGAATTATACTTCGGCAATCGGTCAAACAACCTTTCCAGCTCATCGTAGAATATATCTTTGTCGTTATCAGTAGCCACCTCGGTCGGAGCATAGACGTTTAATAAAACCGTGTTGCCCCATCGAGTACGTATCGTAACGTACGATAGTCTTTCGTTTACGAACTCTATATTCTGAAACGCCTGAAGGATACTATTCTTAACGAGGAACCCTGTTCCAAATCGTGAGACTGTGTTCCCCCGTAGTAGAAAGTGTACTTGCCCTGTGGGATACTATCTTGACCCTTCCACCGAACTTCTTGTATCGCTAATATGTCTAGTTCGTACTTCTCGGTCTCGTGTACCGCCACCTGAAGAGCGCCCGTTTGGTATAATGTTCGTACGTTCCACGTTCCTATTCTAAGGTCTTTCTTAATCCTGTTCATAGAGCCCCCTGAAGCAGTCCCAGCCCGGAGATCCGAATGAGGGACTAGTATACCCCAGGGGAATCCATGAACCATCTGTTACTACTTCTTGACATGTTTTAGCGGTGTAGAGTTGTCAGCTCTACGACAAACTTGACACACTACTCGACACAATAGAAAAATACTGTGTCGTCGTCTGTAAGCATCAAAGTTGTATGTGTTGCCAAACTATTTTGAAATTCAATTCATACAAATCTCTTTACTTGTACGATAACACGTGTACATTGATTGATATACACCAAAATCTGTACACATATGCATTAGAGACTAGAAAAGGGCAAAGATGTGCTCCCAACGCTGCACTTGTCAGTTTTACAGTGTTACCAACCAAATAAATATAAAAGTTCAGATTGCTCTTTTATCGTTTGGCATATTCAAGCTCAACTTGTCATTTAATTACTGGGACAGGTCATAGAGGAAGTTTTAGACCCGCAGGCGGTTGTCAGTGTTCTCGCCAATTTCGAAATTTTAATATTTCAAATTGCTCCCATATTTTAACCCTTATGCACATCTTTGACAGATCATCCAATACTTCAAGCGCTGCACGCATTGAAGTTATCAGTGTTGCCAACCAATTTTAAAAAGTCAATATGTCAAATTGTTTCCATTACTTTGGACCTTCACACATCATATTTGACATTTACGTACTGGGACAGGTCATAGAGATATTCCAGGTGCCGTGGTTGTCAATGCTGCTAACCAATTTCTAAAACTTAATATTTTGTATTGCTCACAAGTCCCAGAATTTTCACAGGGTATACGCTAAGCTTATGAATCTCTAAGCGGAGACTGTGTTTCCATTAAGTATTGAGTTCGTGTGTGTTAAATTTTGTGCTACGTTTCCGTTAGCAGAACGACCATCGTGACTGAGGTTTTACAGGTCTTTTTTCCTCAGTCACACCAGGCAAATGCCGGGATGGAACCTTCAACATAATCCCTTCCCACCCCTATCCTTGTCTGACTCTTAGATGCCTAAAGGTCATAGATAATATTTCAATTGAATTTCAAGAAGATACGTCTCTGCTGTTTACTTCATCAAATACCAATCAATTTAAGCCAAAGTTTGTGATTGCGTAAAAATTTATTAAAAGCATGAAATTTGGTATTTATCCATCCAAGTAACGTATGAAAAGTCCCAAAAAATCAAACTTGTGCTATGGCCGCCATATTGGAAAATGAGACCCAAAATTACGTGGTTTGTTTTTTAATTTCGCGAAAACTAAGGATTACATCGAAGAAAGTTTCAAACGAGTTTCTTCAACATTAAATTATCAATCTTTTTTGTAGTAACTTTTATTTGATTTGACCAATCCTAAAGCCACAAAATGACATCAAGCGAAAACGACTTTTTTTTTCAGAACCAAAATCCTTATATTACTTTAAAAATAATTCCTAAAACCTGGGATTTTGGTATATAGAAAGTACAACCAAGTAACATATTGAAAAGTCCCCAAAAACTAAAGTTGTGCTGCGGACGCCATCTTGGAAAATGGCGGCCAATTTTTTTTTTCAACTATCGCGGAAACTAAGCGTCACATCGAAAATAGTTTTAAATAAACATTGTTCAGCAAAAAAATTATATGAGTTTTTGTAGTTGCTTTTTTGTCATTTATTCAATCCTAGTTCTCCACAGTAATGTTCTGTTGAAGTTTCTAAGTAGAATATTGTCTGCTTAGAAAACAGTACTTTTGTAAACAGATTAAATTTAAGTGAGGGGCTACTTGTATTTTTATGATATTAAATTTTTAGTAGCTACATTTTGTGTACTGATGTTATCATTTATATGAATTGTTCACAGGAAAATTGTGTTATCAATTTAGGAAAAACTTTTACGAGCAGTTTATGTTGAAGGTATTAATTTATAACTTCATTATTTAAAAAAATTTAAATGAAAATAGAATATTGTAGCAATTCAGTTTAGATTTTGTGACATTTAGTGGCTTCTGGTCAATGGAAAAATGGGCTTAACAAAAAAAAGACTTGTAATTTTATGATGAATAAAATATTTTAAAATTATTTTTGGAGTACAGCATTGTTTCCACGAAAAGTGAAAAAAAAATATAATTTTGGCCGACATTTTCCAAAATAGCGGCTGTGGCATAACTTTAATTATTATTGGGGACTTTTCATATGTTACTTCGGTGGCGAAGTACTTTATATTTACCAAATCCGATGCTTTCAAGAATTTCTTAAACCGATCTAAGGATTTTAGCTTCTGAAAAAAAAAGTCATTTTCGTTTGATGTCATTTTGTGGCTTTCGGATTGGTCAAATGAAAGAAAAGGTTACTACAAAAAAGATTGATGATAATTTCATGTTGAACAAACTTTATTTAAAACATTTTTCCATGAGATGCTTAGTTTCCGCGAAAATTTAAAAATAAATTTGGCCGCCATTTTGCAATATGGCGATCGTAGCACAAATTTGATTTTTGTGCTGGGGACTTTTAGTGTGTTACTTAGCTGGCCAAATACTATATGTATAACAAGTTTCTTGATTTTAAGAATGTTTTTACCTAATTTTCATAAAATTATTACACTGCAAGGAGCAAATCGCCGGACTATCTATTTAATAAACTATTTACTCGGTCATCTTACCATTCTTATTTAACCTGAAATTTTTACTCATTTGAGGTTCCTAGTTACCGTTTATCCGACTGACTACTGGTTCTTTCTCTGTTACAGCTGCCAGCGAGGGGAACTCATTGCCAAAGCAAATAATTCAATGCATCAACTACAATAAATTTAAATCAGAATTGACGAAGGTTTTGCTCCAGAAGGAAAGATCAACAAATACTACTTATGATCATATTTAAAATTGTGCGAAACCTCTCTACTTCGATCCTTTTCTTTTTTTTCCTTCTGTTTGTATTTTTTTTATGTTGCCTCATGTAATAGCAACTATAATTATCGATGTATTTTTATCACCTTACGCTACTTTGTATAGTATTCTGTATTTTGTTATATGTATTACGTGCTTGTTTTCTTGTACGTGGGTTAAGCGGAAGAGCAGCGAATGCTGAACTTGGCTCTACAAAATAAAGGCTCATTTAGTTTGATACAAATAATTAAAATCTTTGTATGTTGAGCAAATGATTTGGTATATTATGCAATTTCTTAAATGTGTTTAAGGCTTTGTGTCTTCGTTTCAGGTTACACGTCACTCAGAACAAGAGAGGTTTGGAGAAGAACTTGGAACATACTGTGTATTGTTGCTAAGTGTGACCGGTCTTTACGTTACAATATGATTTGTTCAAAGGTTGATGCTAAGTGTGACCGGTCTTTACGTTACAATATGATTATTGTTTAAAGGTTGAATCATCTCAAGAAACACATTTCAAAAATTCTGAAAGTTTACGAAACTTTCTTTAAAAGACAGGAAAGAAACATTCAAATCATGACAAATTTGAATGAAGTTTTCAGAAGTTTCGTTACCATTCTCTGAGGAAACCGTAAGGAAGTTTTAAGAGTTAATAATATTCTAATAAATAAACATCAAGTATTACAAAGTGCTACCAAACATGAAATTTATCATATGTATTATATTTCTTTATTCAAACGTATTTAACCGTCTTCTTTCAGAAGAAACCCAAGATTTCCCAGAATGCAAAGTGTCGCAGTCTCTAGACGAAGTCGAGATAAGTTGCCAAAATATAACAATCTTAATTAGTAAACCTACGATTTTCTTTCAGTGTCGTAATAATGTATTACGAACAGCTTTTCCAAATACTACGTACAAAGCAATACTATCACAAGATGACGTTTATTTGCACTTTATAAATTGTACAAAAGTGATGGAAAAGTTTCTGGAATTCCGGAAGTCACAACGATCATTTCCACATGTGTATGAACTCACAATTCGAGACTTACAATGTGATGATTCTGTTTTGGAATTATATGATAGAGAATTCATAGACTTAAATGTATCTGATGTATACTTAGACAATGTTTGTATGAAGGAATTACCAGAGTGTTTGTTTCCACAAAGCTTGAGGACCCTATCAATTGAAAATACAAATCTCACTTCTCTTCCAGAGAATATATTCAACAATACGCGTCAATTACAATATTTGACCTTATCTGATAACAAATTCGAATATTTGCCCCAAATAGTCTTCCAGAATTTAATAAATCTAGAAAATCTCAATCTGAATGGAAATAATTTACATTATCTAAGTGAGAATATATTTTCGGGGTTACAAAATCTTAGATATTTATATCTTGAGAATAACAAGTTTCTTTCCTTTCCTAAAAACATTTTCCACCCTTTGATAAATCTTCGTTGGCTAGACATTAGCAACAATTATTATTTAACAACCCTCAACCAATCTTTTTCTCCACTTCTCTACTTACAAGGGTTATCTTTGCGTTCTTGTAATTTAAGCAACTTAGATGAACATACGTTCCAAAATATGTCTCGTTTGGACGTTCTCTCTTTGAGTAATAATTCCTTCTTATTTTCTTCACGCAATCCAAGTAACAAAGTGTTTAGTTCACTTTCCAATCTGAATAAACTAGAGTTGAGAAATTGTACCATCACTGATCTCTCTACAGAATTCTTAAATAATTTGCCAAACATTTCAAGTCTTGATTTAAAAAACAATAAAATCCGTTCCATTCCTGAAGAGTTCCAAAGTTTGACAAATCTAAAAGGACTGTATTTGACTTATAATGAAATAAAATTCGTACACTACAATGCATTCAGGAACGTGTTTGGAGAACATTATCAGAAATACATTGGGATGAATCTTAATGTTTTATATTTAGGTTATAATTTGTTGCCGGAAATTCATGTTTATACTTTTCAAAATTTAACAGAACTTCGTATACTTGACTTAAGCCACAACATATTAACTACACTGCCCGATTACATGTTTAAAGGAACAAATAATATTCTAAAGCTAACCTTCAACAATAACAAGTTAAAGCATATTTCAAACCAGGTGTTTGAAGACTTAACACAATTAGAGGAACTTGACTTGAGTCATAACCAACTGCTTACGATACAATTACCAATTGACCTTTTAACCAAATTAGTCGAGTTAGATGTATCATTTAATAACTTGTATACTTTGGTCATCCCTGAAGCGTACCAGAAAGCATATTCACTACAAAAATTTTCTGCTAGGAATAACAATATATCTTTACTTGAAATAGGTTCGTACTACAATTTAATAAATCTAGCTTATTTGGATATGGCCAATAATCATATTGATCGTCCACTTGAATTTAATTTACAAAGCTTGAGATATTTGGATTTATCTAACAATTCAATAGATTCCATACAAACGCATTGGAGAATAAGTTTCAAATATCTGATTTATTTAAACCTTAGCTACAACAAAATCAGAACAATTTCTTCAGAGGAATTAAGAGTCTCTTCCTTTAATTTGACTGTTGATGTGCAGAACAATCTGATTGAATCTATAAACTTTCGATCAATAGAACTAAATGTAGGTACTCAAGAATCGAATTCTACGGTTCGTTTCAATTTAAATCATAACCCATTATTTTGCTCCTGTGGCGTTTTCTCATTCTTACAGTTCCAAGACAGGGATGTGTTTTTGTCATCGGAAGAAAAGAATGTAGCTAAGATAAAAGCTGACAATTTGAAGTGTTCTCGGCCTTCAATTTTAAAAGATATTTTTGTAGAAAATGTTGAGGATTGGACTTTGGAGTCTCTTGTACTTTTCGCACTCTGTGAATTGTAGCCAGTGCAAATTTAAGGTTGACACAGTAGCATAAAAATCAATAACCACGAAATTAAATTCCTTTTCACAAATGCTACTAGTAGTTCCATTAGGTATTTGCCTATAGCAAATGAACCTTCAAGTGACATTTACATCACACTGCTTGGATAAATAAGAAGATTATAATTTCCATTCAGAAATAGATGTGTGAAATACTTAGGACGTATCATGATGTGGACACTTGAGTGACCAATCATCGTTGTTCCTCTTAGATGAAGTTGATAGGATTCCACCCAATATAGGAGGAAACCCATAATTTTTCCTTTGGAATATTGAATAAACCTTCATTTTCGGAATACACAACTAATACACATGGAAATATCTTGAAATATATTACAATTATCTTCCGATGCAGATTCTCTCGTGACACCGAGAAATTTTGCAATCTGTAACATTAGCAGGTTTTATGCAGAAAGTGCTTAACAAACCCGACCCCTGTTACATATTTTTACAACTGTACCTGAATGGTTGATTCATGTTTCGTTGTTTATTGTATCTAAAATCCTAATAAAGGGTTATATTTCAGCGCACGAATTGTGTCCATATATATATTAGTTGAAAAACTATGTACTATGAAGTGGCTGATTGACAAACTTTTGAAGTAAAAGTTTGTAAACGTTTCGAGTGCAGTTGCGAAATGCTAGTCTTCAAGAAGAGAAATGGAATCAGAAAATACAGTATTCTAATATACATTTTACGTCAATGTTTGTGTTATACAAATACACTTTGTAGGTATATCATTTGACACATACGAAACTCACTCATTACCTGACTATCAACATCTATGTAGTGGAGTAAATGTTGTAGGTACACTAGATGCGTAGACGACACGTACATGGCATTTCTCTTGAACTAATAAGCAATGGATCTTAATGTTATCCTTCAACAAGTAGCATAGATCAATATTATCTAGCAGAATTTAATAAATGTCGATCTGATTAGTTTTTTTGGTAATGCCAATTAACACAGGGTTTTACAAGGTTCAACTTAAGGTCGAAGGTGTGTTGTCTCTTATATAAACAGTCTTTACTACCGCTACCTCCGCTATGATTGGAAATAAAGCCCGTGAGTGTCTCAGATCACTTGGAATTAACTCGTTATTTACTGTATTAGAACATCAAAGACACTTAATAAACCAGATAAAAATTTACCAAACATTCAAGTGGAAGATGAAACTCTGTGCACGCGTATGTAGCAATAATCAGGAAACTATAAAATAAGGTAGAACTTTCAAATATGGCCTGGGTCTTAACAAGGCCCACACATCGTCTCATGATGATGGCTAAAATGGAACGTTCGCATCCTTTACACAACAGCGCTAGTTTCACAACCATCGTGCAGCTCTTTTCACTCCATTGCGTAGGGTTCATATTCAAGGTGTTGCTGGCTCCAGTTGAGATAATTATGTATTTTAATAATTACAGTTATACGAAGGTATAAAGTATATTATACGATTTTGATAAGATCTTTGATTGCTGAATATTATGTCCTGATTATATTTAAGGTGTCTTAAAGACTGTAGATGCTCTAAAGAAGATGTATTGTAACAGTATTTGGTTTGTATATTTTAAAGTATCCACCAACTTAATTTACTTACTTTTACGATTATGATTCAGATTCCGGCTGATAGGTAAGGTCAGATACCATTACATAAATACAAACTAGTGTATTAATTATATTGCTTGTCTTCACAATAAACCACATGACATCACCTGAATCTTCCACATTGCTTTTCCAGTCTTGCAGTACAAAGACATCTCAACAATAAGAACATACTCACCTTATATCTTCAATTCTTCTTTGTATTCCACATAACATTAGCATATCTTAATATCTTTGCTTCCTAGATTAAGATCTAGAATCATCGATGCAACAACTATTCAGAACCTAAAACTATTACGACCATTATTGCTTCTCCAGAGATTTCCTAATATTCACAAGACTGAGCATAACTTTTTGGATTAAACAATGTTCAGTTCAAACATATAACAAATAAATTATCACCTTTTGTCACACACATATTAAATATGATTATCAGTGAATCAATTTGACTTGCTTATTTATTTAATCATTTTCTGACAATTTCAGTGATGGAACTTTTGCACGTACACATATTGGGCCTTATATGGAACACTCGCCAACATTCTCCCCAGAGGGTTACCATAACAAGAAGTTAGGAACTATCAGTTACTTTTATTCTGATAGACCATAGTCGCAAGAAATCATATCCCATCGTAGAACTTCCTTATGGTATGCTTCACAGCTCCAGATACTTCCTAACTTTTCATGGACCTTTTTTGGTACAACTACCTCATATCTAACACAATATTATGTGTATAATATAAGAAGTTAATTTATAAACCATAAAACTTAAAACGATACGGGAATTCAATTCAATTGAGAACCACATACATCCATGGAAATACATTGTATTAATATTCTAATAATATGATTTGGCAGGATGAATGTTATTTTTGATCATACAGATAATAAAACACATAACTATTTATTTTAGAAAAATGTGTGTACTTTTGATTTATATTTTCATAACACAAATCATGCATAACACAAACAGTGTATTGAATGAGCTATTGAATAAGTAATATGAATAATCTGTGGTAATTAGCGATCAAGAAATTAAAAATTAAGAAAACAATGTATTCATATGAATAAAGGTTTTTTGTAATTATCTTGTGATTTCCTTTTGTGTGTTAATTATGTATTGTAAAGTTAATATGTTGTATATTTACCCTTATAGAATTTTATATGGAAAATCTATGGTTGTTAATTTGAATTGCTTCATCTAGACTGGGGCTGATTATGTTTTAGTAAGAGTAAGTGAATTAGCAAAACAAATTGAATTGTATATCTGTTTTATTCTTTTAAGAGTAAATGTACTTGTCGATTGTATACTGTACAGAATTTTGAGCAAAGAATTGTATAAAAAAATAATGTTTTATTATTTCCACTACCGAAACAACACATTGCAAATACAACTCGAAAGCATTTCTAGCAGCAAATCATAACAGAAATTAAATACAAGGACTGAATGAATTCACATCAAGAATACAAAGAAAATAATCGTAATAATTAAAATATATCAAATACATCTGACTACATAATAACGCAAATAGACTTTACTTGATTTAACAAACTCAATTTATCAATTTCATGGCATTACGTAACAAATTTTAAATCTTTGTCTTGGATTTATGCACATACACACATTGATGAAATAATTTTACAACTATTCTCAGTAGTTCATAGTGTCATCCAAGATTTTTTTCTATTCTAGTGGTATATAATATTTTGTTCTTGTCAATCTTTAAAATCGGTATTATGCTGTTATAATTTCGGGAGGTAGGAGAAATGTGGTATTCTACTGAACCAGCCTATCGAAAGTGTCTTTTATTTTCTCTTCAAGTTTTGAAAAACAAAATTAATATACGGACCGTGAACCAGAAGGCTCAATACGTTTTGAAATTCGAAGTACAATATAGCTTAACCACAAGGAAAATACTATCGAAATATTCAATGTCAATCCAAGAATTTATTTGTGGAAATTTAATTGCAAATGTTTGCACCTCAGTTACTACTACTTACCATATGTTTATATTATTAGTGAGGCTGATTTTTGCACGGTCCGACACTTAGATAGGAATTTTTTGAAATTATAAGACATTAAATTCTAGTTACACTTCACTTGCAAATGATTTAAAATATTGCTAATGGGGAAGAGGTATATAGCTGAAAATATATAAACAAAAATATGTCTTCAAAGTTAAATGGAGGCAACTCTTCCGATTTTTCTCTACATCAAACCTCTGTAGGTACAGATACAATTAATATTAAAGGTGGTTTCGAGATAGAACATAGACGCCAAGAGTGGAAGGTGTGCGATTGGGAAGGGGTTCGACTAGGTGGCGCAGCGCATTAGGACGGTAACCCGCAGGTCTCGGGTTCGATCCACGGTCCTGTTACATACTTTCCATTCTTTAATATTAAAAATATGTCTGTTTATTCATATCAAGGAGGTTTATTATGTTTTGGCAAAAACTCAAAAAGTTATTGAATATTCTCGATCCCAAAACCATCCGGATACCAAGTTAACAATCTATCAGCTGAGCTACGTTCCCTCAGTTATACCTAACATAAATTTACAGTAAAGCAACGTTGTATTAAATAATTGTGAAATAAAAACATTGAAATAAAGCATAGTGATAAAGGCGAACACTCAAAATGTGCCTATTTATATCTCTCTCTTGGGTTGTCTACTACGTACGTTACAAGCTTAACATCGTTCACGACCAGTTCTTTATGTTTTTGTTTTCGTTTCTCGTTAATCATTCGAATGAAAGCAGATAAAAGATAGGATCCTCTTTTAGTACATATTAAGCACACAATAAGCACATATAAAGTCAAGATTGGAAGATTGGAGAAACATTTCCGGGGTAACATTAACACCTGAAATTACCTTGTAAGATCTTCCAGGCTTCGAACCTGGTACCAGAACTATTTATTCATTAGGACACACATACATAGCACATAACTTCATTTAAAGGAATAATTTTCCATCGCGTGATTACTGCACGCTGACACTGTTACGTAGATATCAAACATAGACAATATTGTACGGAAACAGCAAGATATGCACAAAGTTACATAACAGGCAGTAAGTAACGCCAACAGTAAATATGTTAATGGCGCAAAAGACTCTTCCGGGCAGCTTCATTGAAAACAAGGCATTTAAACAGCATGGGACATCACCTTCCCCTGGAAATCTGCTGACCCATGTAGTTTCCAAGCGCCTCTCTTTCCCAAAAGTGGAAAAAGGGAACTGACAAAAGAGTGAAGTACTGTGAAACATCATTCAGTCACAACCTCTCGTTCTGAGACACGAGTTCAACGATTGCAGTACTTATATTAGCAGACTTTATATCAGTGAACAGGCTAACGAGGGTTAACAACCATCGAGACTTCAACGAAACTGTCGGGGTGAGTCAAGAGCGCTACTGACAAGGAAGGGTACCCAGGTGTAACACGCCGATTGTGATAAGATTGCACAGACATAGAGAACATCGAAAAAGAAGCGACACGTATTTGTTTATATCGGCCAACAACCGCATTGAAAGGGTCAATCAAATAGGGGCATACACATGGGGTTAAAATGAGACTGTGTGGAATATTGCGAAAACGAGAAGAGATATCGGAAAAGGTTAAATGTACGAAATACTACCTGTTGTCGACGCAAGTCAATGAGGTACAAGGCACCCATGCGAAGAAAGCAAAACATCCGGAAATGAGCGAAGAGGGTGGCAAGGAGCAGGATGAAAGAAGAAACGAAAACGGAAAATACGTGTTTTTGCTTTGGGATCATACTTCGCCTGTATGCCAAAGAGACGCAGATTCATCTTAATGCATGAAGATGGGAGAACACGCAGGAAGGATGCAAATGCGGTGCGTAGAGGCAGCCAGCGAGACAGTACAGCGCAGTGGCTTGCATATATATCAGAACATCAAGTTTAATTTTTTAATTTGAATTTATTTTAAGGCCTTTAGGCAACTATGGCTTAGGCCGTATGGATGACGATGAGATGAATTGGTGGAATGAAGAAAGTGGGAAGAAACTTGAGGACCCCGAGAAAACCCACGCATACGGTGATTGTCCAAAACAAAACATCAAGTTGAGTTGTAGAAAGGACTCATAGATGAAGGATTGCAAGGTTGATGACGTAGTACGCCATTGGACGTGCAGGTACTGTAAGGAAAGAAAGAGCAGGTTGACGTTGAACACAAAACCAGTTGTGAACAGGGAGAGTATGGGAAGCAGCGTATGCGATACGTGCTGGATTGGGCATGCAAAGTTGCCAAATTCGAGGTGTAGAGCCAGTAAATTCTGTATCCTCAACAAGACAAGCAAGGCGATGCGCAACTGCTTGTGAGACCTAGTGGTGAACAGTGGACGGTGTGGTAACTGGAGTAGTATTTGATTGTTGTGCAACTGGTGGTGTATGTCTGTCCGTATTTGTGTGTTTGTAACAAATTGGCGTGAGGTGCAAATGGACGTGTGACGTTAGTGGTCGCAAGATGGTCTATGTGAATCCCTTGAATGTGTTGGATATGCTGGTTGAGGCGTATCAGGCAACACAGTGTGTCCGGATACCACGAACGGAAACGGAAAGGATTACATTCTTGACACCCTGGAAAGTTACAAGACGAATGGGTACGTGTATGTTGACATTGAAGAAGACCTATTATGGAACAATAGATCAGACATCGTAAGTATGCCCAGTGAAGATGAGATGGATGAGTGGGATGGCCCAACGACCTCCAACGTACAGACAACCCGAGTCAACAGCAGTGACACTGTGGACGTGGAATATAAGCGGAAGGTAGTATCGTTTTGGAAACGTGGAAACAAGAGAAAGATGTCCTGGAAATCTGTACAGAGACGGTTCAAGCGTCTCATATGCAGAACAGATCTATGTAGATGGGAGAAACAGATCACAGAAGGTGGAACCAAACCTGAAAAGCTAGCCGTGATATACCGAACTCTATATGAGCAATTTACGACAGCAAAGCAGTGGCATCTATGACACAAACTTGCAACGTTGGGCGTTAGAAGGAAACCAAAGAACAGCTATTGCTAATTTCAAAGCGTCGAAGAAATGGTTATGGCGATTTAAACCACATCACGGTATCACTGCACGAAAAATTACAAAATTTGTAACACATAGTATTACAGCGAAGTCCACGCAAGTGCACGAAAGCGCTAACACCTTCGTCCAAAATGTACGTTCGCTCATTTCTGCTCATGACGAGGATAACGTATATAACACAGATCAGAGCTTCTTTACGTTGGAGTTTCACTCTGGACGCTGTCTGGCTCTGCGAGGCGAGAAGCATATCACAGCAAAAGTGCAATATCTACCTGCCATCACACATAGCTACACAATACAACCTGTTATATCTGCCAGTGGAAAGTTGCTGTCGCCCATGCCTTGAAAGAGCTTCATGGTACGTTTGGGCCACGGATTCAACAAACATTGTTCCGCCCACAAACTTATACATTTGTGTTTCATCATCAGGGAAAGTGACAAAGACCTGGTTCCAATCGGTGTTCCTTCCACAGGTCAATGAGCAAACGGTACTGTTAGTCGACTCGTGGACTGGTTATGATCGAGCCGACTTGGCAACAATAATGCCACTGGACATGCAGTCCAACATTATGACGATACCTACGCACACAACTGGGTTAATTCAACCTCTGGACGTGTATGGTTTCAGAATTTGGAAGATCTTCGTACGCAAAGTATCTGATGTGGTACGCCTTCAGCAACTCAACATCAATATACACAGCAGAGACAATATCCTGACACTTCAATCCCTTGCGCATAATCAACTGTCGCCTCCACGGTACATACGTCTATTCCAATACGCGTGGTTTCGTTCTGGATATATTTCAACACGACAAGATTACTTTCCAAATCCAGTGGAGTTTTGTTTTCATCAGTTGACGCCATTGGTCAGCGCAGCAGAGTGCCAGAACCCATCCATCTTCAAGTGTTCGTGGTGCCTACACTGTTTTTGTTTGGACGATTTCTTGCTGAAATATCATTTTTGTGCTACTTATCAGGAGTGAGCGACTTGTTTCCAGCATACACCCTTGCATACTGTTATGTTGTACGTACATATGCACGCATATTTTCTTAGTGATGTCATGTTGATACTCATGCGTGGTTCTGATATTACTGTTGCTGTTTATCTTACATATGTGGACCACCTGCTATTACATTCTACTGTGCAATGCATTTTTGTTTTTGTGTTACTCCTGCCCACACACATTTTCGTTTCCAGCATGCATCTCATCGTTGTTCCCATTACGCGATATATGCCACCCTCTGTACAGTACTGTCTCGCTGGTTACCTCTACGCACGGCATTTGCATCCTTCCTGCGTGTTCTCCTATCTTCGTGCATTGAGATGAATATGCGTCTCTTTTGCATACGGGCGACATATGCACCCAAAGCAAAAACACGTATTTGCCGCTTTCGTCTCTTCTTTCTTCATGCTCCTTGCCACCCTCTTCGCTCATTTCCGTAGCACATTGTGGCAATGTTCTACACGTGATTGGTCCATTTCCGGCTGTTCTGCTTTCTTCGCATGGGTGCCTTCTATCTCATTGACTTGCGTCGACTATGTGCAGTATTTCGTACATTTAACCTTTTCCGATATCTCTTCTCGTTCTCGCAATATTCCACACAATCTCATTTTGACCCCATGTGTATGCCCCTATTTGATTGACCCTTTCAATGCGGTTGTTGGCCGATATAAAAAAATACGTGTCGCTTCTTTTTCGATGTTCTCTATATCTGTGCAATCTTATCACAATCGACGTGTTACACCTGTTTACCCTTCCTTGTGAGTGTAACTTCTTTCCTGGAATGAAACTTAAACCATGTTTCTAAAGACCTCTTGCTTTTCATTTCTTTATATTGCTACATCCTTCGATTCCAGTATACAGACCTAAGGCCACAAAGCCTTACGAGATAATGTTTTACTTCCAAGTAGATTAACGTGAGTGTTTTTCATTACTCCAAACCAAAGAACGATTAGTACTTTCTTTTTACCAACGTTCTTAATGAATGGAACACAAAAAGCTGGGAGGAATCAACTGGTTGGATAAAGGGTAAGTAGTATCGGTCAATTATTGGTAATGTTGTGTTAAAGAGACAAATAATAACTATGCATTCAATAATGTTTAAGGATAAGTGTTTTAATTTGTACCAAATAACTCTATACATGACAACACTTATTTATGCAGTAGGCCAAATAGCTCCATAATGATTGAAATAGTATTAACGTCCTAGATAATCAAACTGATGAGGTCGTGAGGAGGAGATCTACACTTACGGAAAAGTGAGCTACGAACCACTCAGTTCAACGGACTCTTACCGGATCACTAGAACGGAAAGCGATTGCTGACCTCTCGGACTACGAGAGGTTGAGACGGATTATCCCGAAAGTGAAATTGATTTAACTTTGATGGAAGTCACTGTGGATATAAGTATATTGTTCTGGTGAGTGAGTAGGTGTGTTTGTTTATTAAATTTAAGTTGTATTTATGACCTTTAGACATCTAAGGCTTAGGCCGAGATAAGGAAGGGTAAAGAATTCGGGTATGTTTCGGCCAGGGTTAATATTGAAGGTGCCATCCCTGCATTTGCCTGGCGTGACTGAGGAAAAACTTGGGTAAACCTCAGTCAGGGTGGTCGGCTACCTCTACCATCGGGCTACGGCGGCTCGGTGTTTTCGTTTATTGAAAAGATAATTTTTGTGCAACTATTTCATATGGGTAATAGAGTAATGAATCTTATATCTGATGAAACAGTATTAGTGAAAACAGCTGATTAGAAAATTCCGGATCTGATGAAAATTAGTTACGGTCTGAATCTGAAAGATTTATTATGATATGAAGGTAAGTTCAACATTGCAGTTTTTCGCTACTCTCATATGTGAATATGAATACAAATGTAGCAGTGGTTTATTGAAATACCATTTGATAACATTTATTTAATGGAGGAAAATGATGTTCATAAACATCAACTAGGTAATGGATGATCTTGGGAAAGATTCTAGAAAGGGACCTCGTTCCAATTATGTTACTTAATATTGAAAGAAAGGTCGGAGTTAAGTTCAAAGTTTGGCACTGGGGAAGAAACATATTACGTTCCATATTCTTATGAATGTATCCATGTTTCAGCAAAAAAAAAAAAAAATGCTTATGAGGTTCCAGTCCTAAAAAAGAGATTTTTCTACCTTTCAGCAAACAAGTAACTTATGGTGTTCACTTTGCTAAAACATGGAATTTATCTACGTACCACTCAGAGGAAAAGATGTATGATCATAAGTTAATGCTTAGGATCGTGAATTACGTGACATAATGTTGTTTTCCCATTCCGAAAAATATTTTAGACTCAAACATTTGCCAAAATGATATTTACGTACACTCGCCCAAAGCAAGTGTTTTCAGATCACAAAATAGGGAACGATTTTATCTATATCAGTTCCTCTACAAATAGAACGTCTACTCGTTGTTCCTAAAAAAAAAAAAACCTAGAACGTTCAATTTATTTTAAAAGGAACTAATTCCAAAGAATTCGTTCCTGTGACAGCGTTGTTATGAACTCGTTTCCTCATCAAGTCTAGTAACGAAAGCTAAGGCTGCTTTTATGCAAACACCGTTCTCAAGCGACCTGAGAACCACAAGAACGCCACGTTCTACAAAACAGTGAAAGCAAATGAGTGTGTTTATGTAAATTGATCCTGATTTTATGCTGCGGCGTTCTCAAAGACAGCCGTCGATGATGTATAGAACGCGAGAAGATAAAACAATGGGTATGTTTACAAACAGACCGTTGCCAAGCGTTCTTAGGCCAGCTGCTCACTTTCCCTATATATCTCGTGTACAAAACGCACTAGCAACACCACCATCTTCATTTTCCTTCTATCGTTTTCTTTCCTCTTTCCTTTTTTCCCAGCTACTCAAACGACATGTCATAAGTGACAGAAAGAAAAGTGGTTGCATTCTGATTTCAGGCTGCACGCGACAAACGTCATGCACAAAAGCAGCCTAAACCAACGTGAAAATTAAATAACGATGGTCTGGCATCAATATAGATGGGTATTTTCAATTGAATTAATTTAAAACGAAGATTTTTTTTTTAATATGTATTCTTTGCTGAACTGGTAACTTTGACCTCAGTTCGTCATGCCTATGATGTTTAGAAAGAGCCTGAAAACAACTCGGGATGGCTCGCAGTGAGTCTCAGACCCACGTGCCTTCCCATTACCATTCCGAAGTCCGCGACTTTACCGACTCAATCGCCAGACCTGGGTTTTAACGCTTAGTACTGCAGAATATACTATGTAACGACTTGTCGATACAATATCTGTTCATTTCAAATGTGGTAGAAAGATCGTGAGAGCCAGATCCGATGCAAGTGTGGACCCCGGGGTTCTGACGACCTGTCATCTACATGAGAACCTATCTTATAAGGCAAGCTGTTTTTGTTTGTTTCATTGTATAAAGTGTAAATGTTATTTACATACAAATTAATATATCATGTGAAATAAAAAAATATATTTGGATGGTTAAAAAGTACAATGTGTGCGAAAAGTAACGCAACCATAATTTCTACCACTCGTAAAATATGAGTCAGTGAAAATTTTGAGCCCCTCATGATACCGTTTTATCCCTTTGAGGTTTTAGAAACATCTTATAACGATAGTAATACTCACAAACAAAATAAAGGAAAGAAAAAATAATATTTTAAAAGCTTCGGTTTCTTAAAAAAAAATATTTCCCTTTCACACACAACTCTAAAACATTTTCCATGAACAGTGAACAGCATAAACTTATGATTATGAATGCATATCGAAGGCATCTAAACACAACAATATTCTTGAGTTAATAATAAAAATGCAAACAGAGCACAAGCATGACAATAAAAAAAGATTTTCTAAATGAGCGGAAAATCAAAAGATTAAAAGAAATACTCAGATATTGAGGCATTACTTGTCTAATTATAATAGGTATGTGGGACTTAACGTACACTGCAGTGGATTAAAGTGTGTATGTAAAACGTTTAAGGAAAAATACAATCATTCGAGAAAACTCAACTCACATCTAGCAGTCCCTGGTATTACTATTGTTTCTTCGTGCAATGAAAATATATAGTACCATCACTTCTTATTCTTCAACCTTGTGTAGATTTGGTTTAAATGCATGCAGCTCTGGATCTAATTGTCATATAATAAAAATGCGGTGTAAATAAAATAAAATAAATCTCGAGAGGGTATGTTGTTATACGACAAGATTTGGGAAGACAAACTCTTCTTACTTTTATTTTTCTTTGTTACTAATTCCGTGGGGAAGAGAAAGGAACGAAATTGAGATATTAACAGTCTCTAAATCACATGTGAACTGGTTCGAAATTAGGACTTCGACAAAGCAAAATGGGCTCAAAATCACGACGCAGATTTATTTTAAATATATACAGGGTGGTAAGGAACTCCAGCGAAAAGCTTCGAGAGGTGATTCCCGACAGTGAAACAAGGAAAAAAGTCCTCTTGAACTTGTGTCCAGGACAGATAGTTTCGGAGCTACAAGGTGCCGAAAGTGTGGGGAAATGAAATTCAGAGGCCAATAGTTCAACAACATACAACGTAGAGAGTGCGGTTAAAAAATTAGCTTAAGAAGTCATACCTACTCTATTCAAAAATGCATGTTTGAAAACTC